>APFE030427259.1:9209-21147 GCA_000404065.3 Pinus taeda
ATATAAATAAGAATATTTAGGGAATATTAAATCTAAACCCAAACTCGACATCTAATTTTTTTTCAAAATGTAATGAAAAGGATGGAAAGCCTATTTTGAAATAGACCATGCCTATCATCATAAATATCTAATATTTTTATGGAGTACATGATTTAGATTTATTTTAAAAGAAATTATATATTTTTTTTCAATTAATTTTAAATTATATAATTACTTAAATATTAATTATTTATATTATATAATAATATATATATATTATTATATATAATGTGCTAAATGATTTATATTGTTTTGGGTATGCGATATTATAAGCTATTGGTATTGACACATTTATTTAAATCTTGGTCTTAGGAATTTTTTTTTATAATCCATATATATTTATACTCATTATTTATGTAATGATAATAATAATTTAAAATAAAGCTATAATTATTATTATTATTATTATTATTATTATTTTTGGGCAATGTGAGAAGTGTAACAACCCCAACTTAAAGATCTATGTAATAAAATTAATAAAGGAAAAATAAGACCAAGGTCATAGGACATGTATTCCAAGCTGTATGTACGAAAAAACATCCTAGTTTCGGTGTTCATTTGGTTTATTATGGCTAAGGAAATTTGAAAAGGCGATGGAAAAGGCTTTGAAAAAGCAAGAGGCAATAATTGGCTTTTATTTATGAAAATAAAGGAAATCAGGAGAAAAGGAAGGTGAAAGGTTACAAGTTGCATGTGAGGAGGAAAATAAAGGAAAAATAATGGAAACTGAAGAAAATAGAGGCCTTATTAATAAAATGACGTTTGAGGATCATTTTACAACCTTTTGTGAGCTTAACATTTTATCAGTTCAGTTTTGGAGATTTCTCTCTCTATTCTCTCTCTCATACTCTCATACACTTGGAGTATTCTTAGAGCACTCTAGCATTAGAGGAAGAAATTATAAGGAAAGAGAAAGAAACCAGAGGGAAGCAAAGATCAAGCAAGGAAGCGTAGGATCTGGTGGCTACATTAGAATTACTTGCATGTATGGTTTCCTTGCTAGTTTTGGCATGCATGCTACATGCATGTGTGTATTTGGTTCTCTTGATATCATTTGCATGGGTCTTGCCAAGAGTGACAGTGATTTTCAACTTTTCCTTTCCATTTCTGGATAGCCATGATGTGATGGGGTTTCTCTTACTTAGTTGAGTTGGATTTCTGGATGGTTTCGAAATTGAGTGGGGTGGTATCAAGGAGAAACAGACTAGGATTATCTAGACTGATGAAGGTGGGATTACAGTAAAGACAGATTGTGTATGCCCTCGTTAGGCCTAGGAATAATCGACCGTTGAATGGCAGGATATACGGTAAATATTAGAGGGTGGAGCCTCGCTAGGCCTAGGAATCCTCGACCGATGAATGGCAGGATATACGGTAAAGCCTAGAGGTGGAGACAGACAAATTCCTCATGGTTTAGGTGGAGAGATCTAGAGGAATCCATGCTTGTATAGGCCTAGTGATCCCTGGATGGGTATGTGGTTGGTTTACGGTAAAGCCTGGAAATGTATGTTTCTTATTTCAACCTAGGAATCCCTTATCCAGATTGCGGTAAAGCCTAGTTGTATAGATGGGGGCTTGGGCCTAGGAATCCGTTGGTGGATTGCAGTAAATCCTGAGGAATCCTTGGTTGTTTTGTTGTAAGTCCCACATGTAGGTTTTAACCCCATACATAAATTACCTGCATACGAATTCTAAAAAACAAAAAATAAAAAATGGCGAAAGAATAAAACATAAAACATATATATACAGAGATTTCCCCTAGATCCCAAAACTGGGACTATGAGATTGATTTTTCATTATGTTTCTTTCAATGTTACAATACATATATATACATGTCGAAGAATCCATAAACCCCAATCCATTAACCCTATATTAGAACATAACCATAGTTCCCTTGACCAGATCTACAAAATACTATGGAATGAAAATCATCATGCCCAAAACCATGTGCAAAATTCATGCACAAAACCATAGGTAGGTTCACCCACCTAATATAGGGTCCAAAAATAGTTTCCTAGGGCGTTGCCCCAGACCTCGTGCAGAGGGGCTACATCCCCCCTGTCACCCCCCGCATGTGGGGTAGTCGTGGAAAGAATATAACACAACCCAACACCACATTCATACTTCGAATATGGCATAGGGGTTATTGGCTGAAAGAAAGTTTTTGTTCAACCCAATATATGGTTGGGTGGTATGTGGAAGTCCCTGGCTTGTTTGGCTTTTGCATAAGTTAATAATAGCTCTTTTCCCCTTTTATTTTATGAGTAAATGTACTTGTTATTATGTGGATTTAATGGTTGTTCTATCACTGATATTATTATGGTTATATGTTGGTTATAAGAATGGTTTCATGATAAATATTAGTTATGGCATATAAGATGTTTTGATTGGTAAATGAATGGATATTGAATGCATGACCTAATAGATGTTATTGCAACTATTATGAGAAGGAACTACACCTTGTTGGAAATTTTCAAATAAGTATCAGACCCTTATGCTCAAATATGTATTTATAGCCTGTAAATTACATGTTCACAATGTCTTCGACGAAATGTTTATCATGGTTAAGATTGGTTAGGACAAGTCCTTGATCAAGTATTATGTTAGAAGCTTTTTATTTGTGTCATTTTTTTTTAAAGTCTCATCAAGTTATGGGCAATGGTCTAGATCCTAGCCTTGAAAAGGTGGCTCAAATCACTCAGTCTCAGGTACAAAATTGGTTGAAAAAGATTGTAGCCTCTCCCTTATAGGCTAGTGGGAGTGATAGTGAAAGGATAGGTTACTCATGGGTTGGGCACCTGGATTGGTTGTTTAGATCATGGGGTTCCTGTAGCACCTGAGGGAAGGTATGTAAAATGTTGATTTGTCGGTTCCACTTCCTTTAGGTGATCTAGGAGGTTGAATAATATCATAGAACTCTTTGTCACACATTTACCATAGTGGAATGGTAAGCTTGGGTAAGTGTGGGAAGAGGGAATTACAAGATGTATGATGAGGTAAGTATCTTCATGCCTATCATGGACTGATGTCTATTGGTTGTCCTAGTATAACTAGCTATATTAGTTATTTTGGAAATTATTTTATCAATGCATCAATTCTAAAAAGAATTACTATATGAGTTAAAGATATATACATTCAACAAAACATGTAACAAATAATAATAAATAATAAGAATTCAATGGCACTTATGGAGATGATTTTTTTTAATTAAATTGAAAAGTAAACTGGGCATAACTAACTTTCAAATAAATTTCAACCAATTATCATGACTATTATAAAGAATATTTACTCTGGGTTAAATCACTAGTATCTATTTAATAATTATTCACAATTAAATTGAAATTATAAAATATTTATTCCCAAACAAACATATCTATAAATATAATTATTTTTATATTTGTTTTTGTTTTCTAGGTAATGTGAGTCTTGAGATGAGTAGATGCCTAACCTATGGCTTGAGTAGTCGTAACCCAGGTGATCGTACCTGTCTTGGGCCATACCAACCCTAAGCATGGATGGATTTTTACCCACAAAGTTTTGAACTAGTGACCTTTACACCATGGAGTGCCTTATCATAACGCCCTGTCACCATCTACTCTATGCCCCCTGGGCATATTAAAAAATAAAAATAAGTTAAGAGATATAAATTAAATAATAAAGTAAATTTAAAACTATATAATTTTGGTAGATTCAAATGAATGAACTTCTAATATCTATTTGAAACATAAATATAAGTGCTTTATATTTAAAGAGTAAAATATTTTCTGTAAATCTAAAAATTATATTGATCAAACATAAAAAAAAAATTACATCACTTGCCATCAGGACTCGTTTTTTGGTACAATTTTCACTATCTAGTAGTATCAAAGCAAAGACTAATGATATGAAGAATAGAAAAGTAAACATAAAGGGAAAAAAGACACCACTAGAGAGGATAATCACCCAAATTTGGGTTGACCCTCAAGGCACACTAGAGAAGATCGCTTGTTAGAGTTCAAAGAACCTAACTCATGACCTCATTTCAATGTAGCACGAGATGTATTATTATTCAATATATTTGTGCTTAACAAAGGAGCATGGTCCACACGAGGAATCACATGAGATGTTTGAGGCCTTGAGTCTTGGACCTTTTCCCTCGGATGGATTTCATCATCAACATATTCATCATCATTTTTCACTGTAAAGGCCTTTCCCTCCATATGAGGAGGGTTATAGGGCTTCCAACTTTTAGATATGGAATTGCAGATGTTATGCTTCTTTTGAGAATTAAACACAGGGAAAGAATTTTTTAAGTATCTTGTTTGATGACAAAAGTGGAGATGAAAACTAATATTCCCATAATCTAGAGACAAATTCCAGTGAAAATAATTAATTTTTAAATTAATTTGGTTGGGAAACCCTTTACTGATATCGATTTCAAAACAAAATTTTCCATATGTGTAAACACCAAGCTTCCCATTGTTGGGTGTGGAGCCTGATTATCTTCTTGATTGTTCATAGGTTTTATTTTGTTTCAGCCACATTGAATCTCTTTTCCTAATGGGGTGGCAATGTTTCTCATATGATCATCACTAGGGGTATAAGGGGGGCGACGATGATTTTTATGAGCCCCCGCGTGACAGGGGTTCAGGGGAAACACTCCCAAAGCTAAAAAAAGATGAAAAATTTCCTTGTAAAATATTGTGATTTCGTACTCAATCTGGTTCATTCATTACGTGGATGATATGATGGTAGAAGTTATGTTAATTTAAGGTATTTTTCCCTATAAGGCATCCCTCAATTTATATGGGGAAATTGTATTGTGGTTGTGTATCATTATTTTGAGCGAGAAAGAGAAAGGAGACTACATGAGATTGAAGAATAAATTAAATTGGATCTATTGGTTGTAACTCTTCATTTTGCTGGATAATATGAAAGGAAGGACCAGTTGTTTCTCTATGTACGTAGCCCAAATTATGTGAACTATGTATATTTGTGTCTCTCTTGTTTTATGCATTTCTATGTTTGTGTTCTCACAATATTCTATGTGTTTCATTGCTCTGTTAATTAATTTCTAACAACTGGTATCAGAGTTGAAGGGGTTTTTGGCTGATAGACTCACATGAGAGAAGGGTTCCTGATTCAAGTGGGAGAAATGGCAAAAGATGGTAGGCTTAGGGTTGAGAAATTTAACATCCAAATGTACTAGTTCTGGAAGATGAAAATGAAAGATTATCCATACTAGAAATATTAGTACCCACCATTGAGAGGAAAATCAAAGAAGTCGATGAGTATCGCAAATGAAGAATGGGATCTTCTCGATAGAAAGTAACTAGCAACAATACAGTTGTGTTTCGCAACGTTAGTGGCATTCAACATTTCAAAGGAAATGACAATAGAAAGTTTAATGACGACATTGGCCAAACTATATGAAAAACCCTCAGTCTCAAATAAGGTACTTCTTATGAAGCATCTATTTATTATGAAGATTCCAAAAGATGGATTTGTTGTTGATCATTTAAATGAATTTAATACGATTACTAGTCAATTAACTTCTATAGGGGTAGGTTGTGATGACGAAGTTAGGGCTTTGTTATTTCTTGTCTCATTTCTAGAATGTCGGAATGGCTTAGTTATGTCTATTAGTAACTCTATCTCTAGATCTAGTACTTTAAAGTTGTATGATGTTGTTGGTGCCATCCTTGGTGAGGAAATGCGACAGAAAAGTTCCAGTGATATACCAGGTAATTCTTTGACTATAGAGATTAGGGGAAGAAAAATTGAAAGGGGGAAGAAGCCTAGGAAATGGCAGTAAGTCATGAAAAGGAAGATTCAAATCTAGATCAGTGATAGCGTGTTGGAAATGCAGGAAGAAAGACTACAAATATTAGAAGAGAAAAGAAGGAGATAGATAACAAGAGAACAATCATGAAGCAAGTGTGATAGGTGATGTGTTGCAATATGCTTTGATTCTTTCATTAGATAATATTATTGATGCTTGTATGGTAGATTTAGGGGACTGATTCCTTGTCACGTCTGATAGGAAACATTTTCATGACTATGGTAAAGGAGATTTTGGACAGGTTCATCTTGGTGATGATAAACCTTGTAAAATCGTTGGAATGGGTAAGGTTTTTATAAAGCAACAGAATAAAAACCAATTGTTATTAAAGGAGATAAGGCATGTTCTAGATATAAAGAAAAATCTAATTTCAACAGGGAAATTGGCAAGTGAAGGTTGTGTAACTACTTTTACAGACAAAACGTGGAAGGTTGTTATCACCTAGAAAATGATCACCTAACCATTTCTAACTAGGTCAATCAAAATACATCATGTAGGATTAATTTTACCATAGTAAACTCACTTTCACCATAGGGAATAATTTAGTAAACCATTTTTATTAAATTATTTTTGTTTAAAATAAATTAAAAAACCTATGAGAATAATTAAATAAATCATTATTTATTTAATTTTCTCTAGAAATAAGCCCCAAGAGTTAGCTCAATTGGTCAAATCAGTACCTCGTCAATCGGGAGGTCACACAGTCAATTCCCAAAAGCTCTTGGGCTCAGGTAAATAAATAGGCCGAGGGGTGTGACCCCCTTCAGGTGGGGTCGACCCTAGTGTTGTACCGTGGACGTAGCGGCTACCTAGTGACCATGGGTATCTGTGAACCACACATGAAAAAAAAAAAAACTCTAGAAATAATTATTATATCATTACTTAATAATTATTTCTTAATAGATTTGACTAAATCATGTTGGAATAATTAAATTAATCACTATTTATCCTTATTCTTATTTTTGGAATAGTTGTTAAAACATTATTTAGTAATTATTTCAAATTCACATTTTTATTAATCCTTGCAAAGTGATTAATAAATCATTTCATTTTTCAATTACTTCAACCATTTTCTAAATAAAGATATTGGACCATTTTGAAAATATTTTCCCTCTCCAAAAAATATAATAAAGTATTCCTAATAGCTAGATTTTTTTAATTATGTTTTTTGACCCAAAGGAACCCAACAGCGTGCCTCACACGTAACTATTAGTAAACCTCTGGGGGGCTACGATTTGTCCTCCTCCCTGTATCCTGGATCGCAATAGGGAGGATTTGAACCTGAGTCTCTCGAGTTTCAATGATTTCACATATCTCGGATTACCAATTGAGCTACCCCCCTCAGACCTAATAGCTAGATTCTGATTTCGTCAATAATATTTATTATTTTCCAATTCCTAATTTATCCCAATACTTTGTTATAAATAAGAGGGTTTTCCATTCATTCCTCACCATCATCATTATCATCGTCACCATTATATTCTTCCCGGATTTGAGCTCCCACTTGAGTTCCATCTCGCTTTTGGGTTTTTCTACATATTAAGAGAGAGAAACAAATCGTTGAACCACAAGGACATCAAAACACCGATCCCACGGAGGGGGATTTTGCAAATCCATATTGTAAATCATTCACTAGGTGTTTTCTAATAAAAATATTATTCATTCAAAGTTTCTATTGGGTTATTACATTGGATATTTCTTGTTGTTCTATGTTTTGGGTTTCATATGATATTTTTACTACAGGTTTTTCTTATTCTTTCATCGTAGATATGAAGCGTAAACAACCACATCTTGTTGTTAGGGTCACTTGTCACCAGTGACTTAAGTGAAGGATATTTGGTACACATACTAAGAATTTTCATATTAACAAATGACGACTCCACTAGTGTAGTAATTCATATCCTTGGTGGTTGTCGTTTCAATGTTCTTCAGTATTTTTTGAGCTAGTTTTAGCCTCTCAATTTCTATTTTTAGCTCCACTTTGTTTCTAGAAAAGTTTTTGGTTTCTGATGGTTTTTCACATATTTGCACAAGTCACAAGTACTAGCCAAGTACGATACAACACAATCTAGGACAAATATGTCGAGCAAGAGTTGCGGGAGAAAAAAAACATTTTGTCCTATTATCAGGGTTCTGTAACACACTTTTTGGTCGATTCTATGCATTCCAAAGCACTTTTCAGGTTAGAATATGCATTCTGTCATTTTTCGTATTTTTTCAGATTTGCTGACTGTGTTGCATGTGTACTGGGAAGGGTTTCTATTATTTCCTAAGCCACTTCTAGGCCTAGATTCTCTTCGTAATTTCTCATTGAGGAAGGAAAAATCCCCCTAGGTTTGCGAGTACACCTCCATCATTTAGGAAGTGATTTATTGAGTTGAGGAGTCTAGGGTACAACACTTTCAACCTCTAAATTCTAGGGTTTTGTCCACCTTTTTACAACCTTTTTGGAGTTTAGTGTTTCCTTACCCCTTAGGATCCCCTTGAGTGTCCTAGGTTTTTTGAGCTTCTTGCCTATCGTTTGCAACATTTTTCACCTATGATTTGTGTCATTTGTCTACAACATTTACAATAGATTAGTGCCTTTAGATCATAGTCCCTTAGACATTGGATCCTTTGGCCCATAAGTTTGTCTTTGAGTAGCTTGTTTTCCACCTCTTTTTTAGTTGCTTGATATCCTTCTAGGGTGGGGGTTTGTGTGGTTGGATTTGTTGTTCATTTTATTGTCCATTTTCAGCATTATTTACATTTTTTCAACCTTTTATTTTCAGCAACAAATGGCATCATAAAACATGTTCAATTAACTCATCTACTTGACATATCATTTTCACACACACACACCCTAAGTGAATGTGAGCTTGGTTAACACCTCCAAGACAAGATTTGAAACACTACACCTTAATAATTCAACACGCATAGGTTAAGCCCACTTGGGCACCAAGGCCAAACAATCTGTGTAGTTAGGTGTAGGATCAATGGATAGGCTTCAAATAACACCCATTGATCATTTGCATTGAGACATAGAAGTTGACATATTAGGGAGCTTAAAATCCTTCACCATCCAACGGTCCAAAGTTGGAGTGCGTCAAAAACCCACTTTATAGGAGGTTAGGCTAGGTCATCGTGCGAGCGGTTCTCCTTGGGACTACCCAACCCATGGTAGGGAATCCCGTGTGGTAGCTAATCTCCAAGAATCTAAAGAATCGGCCACCCCCATGGGACGAAGGTAACCATAGTGACCAGTCATAGGAAAACACCCTATAGGACTACTTGTGGGAAAAAATAGTTCTCTACCCCACCTTTCTCTAGACAATCTGCCTGTGAGGATATGATTTCATTAAGTATGAAGTATTTTGGAAGGCCAGCTGAAACAATAGATTTGGGACTTATTTGATGATTTAGATCACCTATAGGCTAGAGGTTATTTTTCTTTGATATAACACGTTTTCATGAATTAGAGTAGCATATTAATATAGTTAGTTTACACTTGGCGCTACTACACTAGGTGTTTTCTTGTCGTTTATTGCTCTTTTTCTCTCCTATCATCCCCTTTTATTATATTGAGTCATATTTATCTTGACATAATTGTGCCCCCAAGGCATTTTTCTCAAAGGCTTCGTGGCCTTCGCCCCTATTTTCCTTTAGGACATATTACTCCTCCTTGTCGAGTTAAAGTTCATCCTCCTAGTCTTCTATTGAGTTCTCATTCTGACTTTGGTTTTGTTGATTCTTCCAATTATTCCTTTGATTTTGTGTCTTCCCAACCCTGTACCATGCCCATGTCAGGCACCAACATGGGTGCACGAAACCATGGTGGTAACCAGGATAACCCCATAAGCGAAACCTCTACTGGTATGGTCACTAACCTCCCATTGCTCCCCTATATGGCTAGTTTGAGCCTCCTTGATTTTAGCTAGCTCATCAACAATCCTCCTCTCCATGCCCCCAGTTGGTCTGCTATGCCTACCAAGCTTCCTCTTGACATCCCCATGTTCAAAGGTAATCCTAGACAAGATCCCACAAATCATGTTCATTCTTTTCATATGTGGTGTTTATCTAATTCCATCACCGAAGACTCTATTCATCTTCATATTTTCCAAGGCACCCTTACTGGACCCACTATCAAGTGTTATGTAGACCAACCCTATGCCTCCAATTCAACCTTCATGACTCTCACCAAATATTTTATGTCATACTTCCAGTTACCCCTTCGATATGACACTGGTATCGAACTCTTGACCTCTTTCCACCAAACTTCTGCAACCCACATATCTGACCATGTCCAAGAATGGTGTAGAAGGAGGAGCATGTGTAGGGCTCCTCAATTTGAAGACCATGTCTATATGGATTGATTCCTTAGATTGATTTTGGCCCCCATTGATAAAGATGTCACCTCCCACTTCCCCCAGTCTGAGGAAGAAGTGCTCCAAGTAGCTTTGAAATATGACATGATCTATCCATAGTCATGATATGTTTATTTTGTCCTTCTCAATTTGCCTTGGCTTAGTGCTACTATTGCGTTGGGGGCATCTCATGTCATTGGCAGTATCATTGGCTCTATCTCACACCGTCAACCTCCATCATCTCCTCAACCTCATATGAGTTATGGCCAACCCCACGGGGGACCAGTTCCACTTACACCTATCCCCCTCCTGCCCCTTCCCATGGCAATACTTATGAAGGTTCAAGCACGTCATATGCATATCCCCATCCATATCAGTCAATGCTAGGGCCAGTTGTCACTTCACCTTATTATACCAATGTTGTCGACAATTCTTTCTACCCATATGAACCACTTAATGCTCTATCCCCTCCAGCACTAGTGCCCTGACCTCCCATGTCACCTCCACCTCTACCTCAAAAATAACCACCTCCTCAAGTTCAACTGTATGCTTACTAGAGTGTAACAAATCCCGCTAAAACCAAGTGAAATAATGAGGGGAAGGGTAACTAGAACCATCTATCTCAAGGTAACCAAGGCAACCAATATCCACCACCTAATTCCCCTCAGGGTGACAAACCTAATCCCACAACCCAAAAGTAGGGTATGAATAAACCTTGTACTTGTTCTAGAGTATTTGGCCATTATACTTATGAGTTTCCCTTTTTACCTCATATATGCCAAGCACGGGAAGCTCAAGAAACTGCTTCTAGAGGACCTCAACCCATTACCCACCTCCTCTTTCTCTTATTTCATCACAACTGGTTGTGCTTACAAATACTTTTCTCCATCAAGGGTATGTAACTGCCCAACCCACATAGGGTAATGCAAGTCCTCCACCATCAATATATGGTTTGAATAATTACTAGATCCTCGTGATGAATTCCAACGGAGTGATCACCGAATAAGTCAACGTTTAGACTTAGTTGCACTAATATGATAAGCCCCCTTCCAAGTCAGGGATTGATCCCAACCTAAAGTTTCCACTGAGCCTATGTCATCACCAAATGGCACCTTATAGATCCCTCTACCTAAAGTCAATATCCCCTCCAAGATCCCCAAAATTCCATTACGTTGAAATGCTACTTCTTCCAAAGTCATCCATACCTATAGCATAATAGATGGCTTGGCGCAGTATCCTATTTCCATGCCAGCCTTGGGATTCCTCTAATGATTTTTTATTGTATTTGATGTTGACAAAGTGGAACATCTCCCCCTTCCTTCATCAGTTGCCTTTGAAATACCAGTATCCATAAAGAATGCCATGGTCCAGCGGTACATCACAGACGAATGTGCCTCCACTTGCGTGATGGGTGCTAGTGTTTGGAAGTAACTTGGATCCCCTGGCCTATCCCTATCCTCTATCACTCTTTGTGACTGGGGCGATCATCCCTTCCAGCCCCTCAATTTTTATCGCAACTGTCCCATTACTGTTTTCGGTAATATTGTTGATTGATATTGAAGTCATTGATTCCCCATTAAATAATATGATTTTGTGAGGTCGTAGTTACACTTATGAAATTTCTATTTTCGCATCCACTCTCTTTCATAAGACGTGTTTTCCTCACAATGAAAATATCATCACTATTGATCATTTGACTTAGTATAACCCTCAATATCAGACATCTCCTCATACA
>APFE030427280.1:0-17255 GCA_000404065.3 Pinus taeda
GGATGTTCATCATCCTTACTCGGGTAAAATGCATCAGCAGCCTAATATGATAAGCATATAAATGGGAGAACCGACCCTCACAGCTGAAATACTTCATGATCAGTTTCATTAAAGGAGCATATGAATCTTTGAGGTATCGAAAAGGAAACACTCTCCTGAGCTGTCTCAAATAACCAGGCTTGATATACGGTTCATAATGCTACCAATCAATTTGCTGCCTCTTGTTCCATTGCTCTCCAATATTGGGAATATCGGTTGCTAGTGAAATGGATTATGGTGTTGAGGTGAAAGTGACACCAGCTAGAGTGGCTTGACCATCATGTAAATGCAACACAAACAAACAAGCCAACTCATGATGAAACCGAATGCTAGTAAACTTATCACAAAATTCATAGTAGGATTGGTACTGAAAACAAGAGATGGAAAGAGGGCAGGCCTGTAATTTAGCAAGAGTGGTTGGTTCTTCTCTAATATCTTTGCCAGCTCTATGAGGCCTCCTAGGTGCATGTACCTCTGTAGGTGAGCCACTGTGGGTCTCCTCTTCATAATCATATGAGGGATTAGATGCCATCTCTGCTAGTGATTGAACTGTCTTAATGAGAAGTAGGTGATGATGTGTTGAACTGTCTTGATGATGTGTTTTGACTTTTGCCACCAAGGGAAGAGTGATATAAGGGACTGTAGAGGGAAGGAAAAATGAAGGATTTTAGGGACTACTAGGACAGGGTTTAGTTAGGGAATTAGGGAATGATTTGGGAGTTTTTGTATAGGACTAGGGTTTGGGAGTTTGTGTTTGGGATTTTGGGAAATGGGAATTGTGGTATGGGATTAGTGAATTTAGGGATATGTGAATTTAGGAAATAGGGAAATCAAGGGAAAAATGGAGTAAGGGAGTGGTGAGGTGAGGGAATAACTTGGAAGCCAAACAATTGATACAAAACCCAAGCACTCTTTTCCTTGGTAGGGTTTGATTTCTTTATCCAACACCATAAGACAACCACCATCAAACAAGCACCAAAATTGGATGAAAAGCAACAATAGAAGCTCAACCTACTTGTACAAGTGCAGATCCAAGCATATTGGGCGATTTTGGAGCAAGTTGTTGAAGGTTTCGGGATTGCTGGCTGTATGCGCCATGCATCAAACCCAACGCGCCGAGCCAGTTATGTGCGTCGCGCCCGTGTAATTCTGAACTGGAGATCGTGGCCCAGTGCACCGCGCTAGTTACCCAATGCATCGCGCCCCTATTTTTTGGCAAATTTTCACCAATTCCTCTCACTTGCTCACCAACACGACTTTTCCTTGCTTCCACTTTGTCTTGGAGTGCAAATGAACTTTTCAAATGAAGAAATGACTTATATACAAGGAGCCTTTTAAATTTTTGGTTGGCAAAACCCACTTTTACAATGTTTGGAATTTGACTTTATTTTTAAACTCTGTTTTTGAACTTTTTCACCTTATTAGAGCTTGTGATGAACTGAATGACTTATGCTTTGCTTGTTTTGCAGGGGGTTGGAGATACTGGGGCTAGGGAAAGTGACCAGGGTTAGAGATGAAGGGATTTACAATGAAGAAAACAAAATTACATGATTTTGTACAATAAAAGCAAAAATACTCTGTTTTTCCTCAAAAATCCGTTTTGAGGAAAGACACATTTCTGAGCACTTGATGATAAAATTTATTGATGCCGGAACCTCCTCATGTGCCTGCTGGTTGTTATTAGACATTTTGAAACACTTTTTGATGAAACCTTAATGAAACCCTAGACCTGAATGACAATGAAACCCTAAAAAGACTTTTTCAATCTTAAAGACAAAAAAATGACTCTGTATGCTTTTGATGAATAAACATAAGCCAACAGGTAAATGACATGAGGGAAATTGTAGGAAAACCACTACCATCAGATGATCCATGCACCTAATGGAATGCAACTGACTGGGTGGGGCACCTAATATGAAATGCAACAAGAGGATTTGATCTCTGACAGAGGGATGAAGATACCGACACTAACATTGGCTCCAATGGGGATGGTAGCTCCTGGGAGGTGCCAAGAACTACAGATCTCTGGGAAAGTAGGTAGTGCCTTCGTCCATTGGGCTATGGAGTCAATAACTTCGACAAATCAAAACTGAACTCTTGACTTAAAGACTCAATTTCAGGACTGAATGTGACTCAAAATTGACTCATTTTCAAGACTAAAATTGACTAAAAGACATGACTCTAACAAACTAAACCAAAACTGAAATCAAACTCCAGCTTTATAGCCTTCACGTCGGGCCCCAAGCTGAAGAATGAAAACAGTAACACACTTGCAATGGAATTTAAACAAACTGGTATATACATGTGCTTGTTGCATTGCATAATGATTGATCATGATTAGGACATAGATACATTATTGATTCATAAACAAATAAAAACATGTTGAGAGCCATACATAGATGTTGCCATAATATATACATATAACCAACATAATAAGAACAGAAATACCATAAACATATCAGCCATCCAAATCCACATATACATCAGTACATTTACACATGCAAATCAAGGGAATGAATTTCTCATTAATGAATGAAATTAACCAACTGGAGATGGAACTACCACGTTACACCCAATCGTAGAATAGCTGAGCCAAATCTCTCTACATCTATTCACCCTCAGGGCATATTCGAAGCATGAATGTGGGATCTCATTGAACACATGAATTAAAACTCATCCAGGGCTTCCATAAGTCATCCACCTAAACCCATGAAACATAGATTCCATCTCATGGTCGCACATCACAATGCCATCATTAGATTGGTCTCCCTCCAAGCCTTCCAGGGCTTCCAGTGCATTTGTTCCAATGAAGGCTTCCAGTACTAGAAACTCAACCCACAACTGCCACTAGGATTCCAGAGCGTTTGTCTAACCAAGGCTTCCAAGACTAGTAACTCAACCCACCATAGGCTTCCAGAGCATTTGCCCAACCAAGGCTTCCAGGACTAGTAACTCAAACCAAGTTGTTATAGGGCTTCCAGAGCATTTATCCAATCAGGGCTTCCAGGGGTAATTCATGAGTTGTATTCATGATTAATAAAAAATTTATTGGTGAAGTTGTGAACAAGAATTGGATGTTTTGGAAAAGTGTTGAGGCCGAGTTTGGTGTTGTTGGAGAAGCTGAAGAAGAAATATTTCGTGAAAATACGATGACCTAAGTAACATCAGAATAGTGGAAGACCCCAAAGTTTTGTGCATCGTGAAGCCATTGTACGTGCCAAAAAATGAACAAGTAGTTGATGGATGAAATCTCTTCCCAACAAGAAGTTAGTTTATTTTAGGAGCATGCTCAGAATAATGGATATCACTAATTTAGTTGAGAGGAGAGATGAAGTACCATAAAACTACCTGTATGATGGTACTTGTGAGGATATCATGGCCTGGTTAATATTGAGATCTCAGTTGACGTCTAGATCCTAGAGGGAGGGTATCGTGTGGAGCTCAAGTTTAGTATTGATACCTAGATCCCTGTAAGGGTTGGTGTCAAGGCATGGAGGACTAGATGGTATCTATATCTTGTTGGATGGAGACCATTGTTGTAGCCTTATGGTACCTATAGTGGAAATTTCCTAGATGACACCTTAGTCTGTGTTGAGAGGATACCTTGGTAGTGTTGGTATCCCAAGCATTACACATGTTGTTGTACTCTTTCTAAGAACATTTGAAATTGAGATCAACCTAGTACTAGTTGAACAATTATGAATACTTCCCTAGTTAAGAGGAAGTGTTGAGAAATGTAACTAGTATTGGTCTTCATAGTTGTATTCGGTCATGATGTAATATATTTGTCAAAAGAAAGAAAAAGGAAAATTTATTGTAAAAGAAAATTTATTTATAAGCATGGGTTTCATGCTTGATGTATTTTTTTTTTTCTAGTTAAAGCCTCCATTGAAGGCTTATAGGGTTGATTCATAAGTTATTGTCAATGTCTAGACCCTTCTTGGGCTCTCTATGTTAAAGAAAGAAAAATATATGTGTATCAAAATGTATCTATTTCCTCCTCCACCAAGTCATCTTCCTCATCAAGCAACTCAGCTTCCTCATCAAGCAAGTTGGATCCATTAAAGATGATTTGACCCCACAAAAGGTTATTTATAAGCAGATATTTCGACCTAGTATAACGACAATCTCATGAAGTAATTAAATCTGCAATTTAAGGAAGAAAGAAGTGTGAAATGCTTAGAAAGGAAGGTCTACTCCATTACAAGAATAAACAAGGCTAGCGAAGTGGAAAAGGATTAAAATTTATTCTTGGTCTATCCACACGTGTGTAATGACTAAAGAAAATGTGTGAAGTCATAGGACTAAAGATATAAGCCGAGAACTTCAGAAGTTGTAGAAGAGGCCAAAACTCCATTTGACTTGGATATTGGAGATGCATTCGTGTTGACTTTTGAGATATTGACTAGTGATCTTTGGAAGTTGAGTTGTTGGATTGGAGGAGGTCATACTATTAGTCAAAAGGTCTTGGTTGTCTCATTGATTTTGGTTCCTGAAGAAAATAAGAGATTTGTTTGGGTTTTCCTCTCTAGGAGAGGTTTTAGCCTTGATTATAGCCTAGATTTGATGTGTATTTTCCTTTGATGATCTTCATGTTTTGGTATTTGTTTGATGATGAAGAACATAATAGTAATAAGCAAAAGAAGAATTTAATCAATCAAGTAAAAGAATGACACAAGAAACTATCAACATAAGAGAAATCAACATCATTGGCCGCCCTAAGAATACGTATTGCAAAATATCTTTGTTATGCACGTGTTTGTCTCTATACATAATTGTTCAAATGTGGTTTTTCCAAAAAGAATAAAAAAAATATTGTTAATTTTTTTCTTATTTGTCATATATATAGAAAGAGAGTTGTTCCAAAAAGAAAAAGAAAAAATATTATTAGTTTTTTTGCTTATTTGTTATATGTATATAAAGAGTTGTGATGAACATGAAAATCCCAAGTTATATTCATTAGAGGGTATTTAAACTCCCGTTATTTTTAGTAATATTTCTCTTCAATGTCTCTAAAATATTCTGAAATATGTTAAGAATGAGTCATATATTCTCAACAATGTGATTAACATCTTTTACCGAAGGTCGTTACATCGAACTCAATTAGGAAGATATCAAGCAAATCCTTCTCATATTGCACTATTGATCTGTCTCCATGCAGAGATCATGTCTATCTGAAAATCAAAACAAATCACTGTAATTAGGATATTCCTTTCCATCTTGTTTTTCATCACACCAATATTTTTAAAATTATTCCATTGTGTTGTTAATCCCTAAGCAAGGGTAAAGGCTGGGTAGTAGAGCAATGAGTATACATTTACCTTGTATTAATTATGCAATTTTATTCCAACCTACTTTTTTATTTCTACTTACATTTTCTTCTTCCTTCCGTGTTGTATTTTCTTTCTTTTTGTAAAAAAAAATTACTATGCAAGATTTTAATTAAGATTTTGCTATTGTTGGAGGTTTTTATTTGTGAGCTTCTTTATAAATAAAGACAATATGTTAATTTTTTTGTATGGTTTGTTATCAATAATTTAATATTGATGGCAGTTAATCAGACATTTGTTTATGGAATCGATATGTGAATGGGATTGAATTTTATTTTTTTTTGTAAGTAAAAAACATTTTGTAAGTAAATACAAAAAGTGGATATTGGGAGCCACTTTGGAGCTCAACATATGTTGGGTTTGAAAATGGCCTTTAGAGCAAGAAAACAATGGCGTTGTAAAGCCGTACAGTAGTGGGTGTGTTGGAAAAGTCAAGTGAACGTACAAAGACAGATGGCGTGAGTGGGTAAAGAATGGATGGAAACTGCACATGGTAGGGTGAAGAAAGTGGTGCTCTTGAGTCACTGGGTTTGGACAACAATAAGGTGAAGAAAGCGGTACTCTTGAGTTTCCTTGACTAGTTTTGTCTCCTTGTATTGAGCATAGGAATGTTCTCCTCCCAGGAACTAGAACGTATACTTTTTCGACACTCATTCTTTCCACTGTACTATAGCATTATTTTATTCTTTTTAAAGCTTCATATAAAAGAAAAAAGACAAAAAAAATTATATATTCCAAAAAGAGTAGGAACGGGACATTATATCTATATTTGATGGCAGCTAGAGTCAGTTGTGTTTCCCTTGAACAAAACACTAAAAAATAAGTCTTTCCTCCATCGGGATGGGCTTTAGTCTGACTTAGGAGAGCTTTAACCTTGTGATTGAGTCACTACTCCTTCGATTGGTTACCTCTTCCAATCATATGGAGAGTTTGCTTATGCCTCCTGCATGAAAAAATTATACAAAGTTATCATATGTTGTCATATAGTCACAGTTGAGTAGTGTTTTTGTTCAAGGGAAGTAAACTTGAGACAACCTCTCTGTGGTGTCTCTTGACCTATTTTTCAGCCAGCCATTCCTAGTTGTCAACGTCATATTCATTATGACATCAGTTTTATTGGTGCTTTGCTCATGCTGGTTTGGTAAGGTCCCCATTGACTTCTTGCCAGCGGGTCTGTTGTTATCGACTACAACAAATTTCTCTGAGGGCAGATCTAGAGCCGCACCCTGGCCCTATTCTCATTATTGATAGGTCACCTTGCGCTCAGCATCGATCAATATCATGGGTCTTTGACTGAGTGGTTTCCCTTGTGTTCGACAACAACTTTCATTATCACACATTGGGATTCATGCAGTACCTTGGTTTCCATTTGACCCTATTGGTGGATTCCTTGCCTCTGTTTCAGCTTTCATTATTGGTTGGTTCAGAGGGTTTCTATTGTGCGCTAGCCATATCTTGTGTATGCCAGAAATATGCTTCGGTTGGGTTACTACATCGTTTTTTGTCTCATTCCTTTTGCATTATTGGCCTACGGGTTACACTCATGCTAGATTGATGAAGGATGCATTAATGCCTTCCTTCTAACAGATCTTTTCCCATCGACTTCAGCTCATTGCTCTGGGAAAGAGATCTAGAGTCCATTTGGCAGTACCTTAGGGTTTGCAGTCATTAGTGGCAGATTCCTTCGTTATCGAGAGTAGGAAAACATCATTGTCTCCTGATTGATAGATTCTTTCAAGTGTTCGACTACAACTTATTTGTTCACACTTGTCATATTTTATTGGGTACCTTTATTCTCATCATCATGATCGGTGAGTAGCCTCGCATTTGTTAACAATATATATCAATGACTGGTAATCAAACGATTTCTCACGGGGTTGAATTCAGATCATTCATTCCCATTGTGTAGAAATGTACCACGGCGTTCGGTGATGACCTCGGGTTTGCATCAGCATGTCTTGGTTCACTTGTGAGTTTCTCCTGTTTCTACTAGTTGACACCATTTACCTTATATGTTGCAGTTCCTTACAACAACATCTTATATGTTAGCACTCGAGTTGCGGTGTAGTACCATTTATTCCATCATGTTCACTTGGTACTATTTGGATCATTGATCAACTCTATATGTGATATTTAGTTATGTACTTTCTTGATTATGATCAGATGATCCATTATGTATTTTCAGTTCCTTTATACTTGTATGCATATTGGATCTGATTTTGTACTTGACATGGGGACATGCTTTACTATTTCTAAGCATGGGTATGCCAGCCTCAGACAGTAGTTTCTTTCTGATTTCTTTCAATGGCTTGGTAGACTGAATTCTGGTGAACTCCTTCTCAGTCTCGACATGATTCCTTCTATACACTTAATACTTTTCAACCATCATGTACCCCTTTTGACCTCATATATTAGGGGGCATCTGTTATAGCACCATTTACCACTCTTGGTAGATCTGATGCTCTGATTATGGCCTAGGGCAACCCTTCCTTCCATACTTGGTCCAAAATCTTAAAAACAGTGTTTTATTCCCTATATGCTACTTTTCCCTGTGATAAAAGCATGTGCATGCGGGTCAGCAGATACCCAACCCGCGTACATATATTAAAACACTTAAAAACATTAAATTTCCTTAAGTTTGGGAAGAGTTCACGGGTTTTACTTGTTACTCACCTCCTATTGCCTGTGGCCCAACTATTTCCCAACCAAAAAAACTAATTTGGAGAAGTATAAATAAACCTCCATGGGAAGGCCTTAAGGGAGAAGAGAGGAGATATTGATACTATAGTGAGATTATCCCTGATTGAGTTTGACGAATCCCTGTGCCTCCTGCACTCCCTAAAGCTTCAGGAAACTCTTGTTTCCTTGTAATAGATATCCTTCATCTTTCTTGACATATCCTTGTATTGGTGATGGAAGCCGGGAAAGGACGGATCGAGAGGACAATTTTGCTTGGAGCTAGAGAAGGAATCAAGTTGTATTTCTCCACTTTACTTGTAGCTAACTTCAATAAGAGGAATGTTATTTTGTTTCTGATATTAAATGTGTTTATGCATCAAGTTATGTTGTAATTTTTTTATGAATCTTATATTGATGTATAATTGGTCATTCATTTATATGGTTTAAGGTTAAGATCATGAACATGCTTTATGTTTCTACTACTGTATATGTTCCATTTGAATAATTTTCAGGTTTCAAGAACATAAGGAGAAGTTGAGGATTTGCACCCTCTAGGATCTACCGAAACGTAGGACATCTGTGTAAGGACACTCCTACACAATTCAGTAGAATAAACATTTATATTGATTTCTTGAGCATTTCTTGTTGTGGTTTTCCTTCTGCTTTGTTGGGGTTCTCAATCCAAATCCCTAGCATGGTCTCACCCGCAACACCTATCTAAATGGTTTATAAACTAAATTCTATACTAATCTCTTCAAGTCTAGAAGATTGTACTCATTTGGAGAAGTATTGAAAGCCGATAAAAGGGATCAGATCTATTTCCAAAAGTATTACAAGACTATCATTAGATCTTTATCTACAAAAATGAAAGAAGACGTCTATTCGAAGGCTTGTTGTAGCACCTACAGGATTGCCCTAACCATAAATCAAGGCTAAAATCAACTTCATTATTCAAGTTGTGGAACATTGAAAAGGATCAAGCGATGTAAGAATCATCAAGCATATTGCACCAAGTAACCTTGAAGATCATATTAAAAAACAAGATTGGATCAAATACCTCAAGGATGAAATTAGAACAGTAAGAGGCATCTTGAAGAATCCTTTTCAACAAACATGGAGGACAAAGGTAGCAATCCTTGAGGTACGTATAATTGTTTTTATTATATAATTATCTAATCCTTATTATATTAGGGTTTTGAAACCTCTTTTTTTGGTTCTAGGTTTTGTAATATTGAAAACGTTGTTGGCATCCAAGTTCTTGTAAAACGTAGTTGATTGAGAAAATCTAACCCTAATTTCTTTTGCTCCCTCATAGAAGCCCTAGTTTTGGTTTCTAGGGTTTGTAGGTAGTCTGAATAGAAATTAAAAGCCCTAGTAAGTATAGAATTGAATTTGACACCCTCAAATTGATATCTTAGGGTTTGGAGTTTGTTAGATCATATTCTTGTACTTATATACTTTTGGTACTTGTTAAGTAAATATTGCAGATACGTATAGAAATGTTGATATATAAATAGTAAGAAAGTAGTCCTTCCAATAGAATCTTCCACATTCTCATAAAATATAAGTATTATTTTTTATTACATGTATATTTATCTTTCTCTTTGTTACTTGATCATTATCCTTTCCTTGGAAGGACTAAACTTGCAGTTATAAGGATTATGGCTAGATTCAGAGGGATATTTCAGAGGAAAGTCTTGTATCATGAAAGAAGCCTTGTTGTAGAAGAAACCCTAAAAGGTTTGTGAAAGGAACAACTCAAGGAATGTTTAAGACTTGTAGCAGATATTCTTCATATAAGAACGCACAATCGTTTTACTTATTACTAACTTTCATGTCTAAGGTTTCACTATAAATATTCTTATGTTGTTGAAGATAATTGACCTTTAGATCAAATCAATCCTTGTCATACTATCTATCCTTTGTTAACTTCAATAAAACCATAATATTCAAGGTTCAATATGAAACCCTCTCTTAGTTAGGGCTTGTTGATAAAATATAGAACATATAATGAAATCCTAATCTCTTGATGTTTAAGATTTGTTGATATAAAACCCTAGTTTTTTGGGGTTTGTTGTTGTTGTCTAGGTTTTATGATGAAGCCCTAGATATTTAGGGTTTGATGACAAAACCCTTGTAATTTTTAAACCTAGGAATGAAATGCTAGGTGTATATGCTTCCATATGATTGAAACAATAACTTGGTTGAGTTGTTGCATATCTTTGATAATTATATATAAGGTTTACATCAAAAACCTAATAGAAATTGATATAAGTCTCTCAGGAATGATAATGAAACCCTAGAAGTAATAATTCTCTCACTATGATTGAAATAAATTATTGATATCTAAAGTTTAGTTTTGATGATGGAATATAGGGTTTGCGACAAAAAACCTAGCAAAGGTTGTTGTGAGAAGTCTAGGATATGAAAATGTAACCCTAGTCGATTGCTTCTCTTTTTTCTATCTAAGTTTAGAATTTGATATTTAGAGTTCAAAGTTTTTTTGGTAACCCTAGATGCTCTCTCTATTATAATTTGATAATATTTGTTTGAGTTTTCATCCTCCTATATATTTCTTCTTAGTTGTGCTTGTTGATGAATATTTGCAAGTACATAGTCTTCAAGAAATGGAATATGCTTACCACATACTTGATGAAATGATGATGATGTTGAGAATGATGAAAATAGGGAGTTGTAAGAATCTTGATAGCATTGAAGTGTACATTGATGATTAATAGATGACCTTGTTTCCATGTGAGAATGAATGATGTTCCAAAAGGTTGAAAGTTATCTAATGATATGATGATAAAGCATGTGTGGCTAAGTTGTTGATGGATTTATCCCCTAGTAGTGAAGAAGCTCATATAAAGAAAGTGTATAACTCCCCAGTTAAGAGGGAGGGAATATTGTAATAGCTATAGTAAAGACCCTGGATAAAGAGTGAGATCAAAGAAACGCTAAAGCACTAGAGATGGTAATTCATGAGTTGTATTCATGATTAATAAATTTGTGATTGATGAAGTTGTGAACAAGGATTGGATGTTTTGGAAAAGTGTTGAGGTTGAGTTTGGTGTTTTTGGAGAAGTTGAAGAAGAAACTTTTCGTGAAAATATGATGACCTTAGTAACATCAGAATAGTTGAAGACCCCAAAATTTTTTGCTAGCATACAAGAACATATAAAATAGAAGTTTGATATTGGTTCGTGTCGTGAAGCTATTGTATGTGCCAAAAAAGAACAAGTAGTAGATGTGTTGATCAAATATCTTCCCAACAAGAAGTTAGTTTATTTTAGGAGCATACTCAGATTGGTGGATATCACTAATTTGGTTGAGAGGAGAGATGAAGTACCATAAATTGCCTGTATGATGGTACTTGGGAGGATAACATGCCCTAGTTAATATTGAGTTCTCAGTTGAGTGGAGCTCGGGTTTAGTATTGATACTTGGATCCCTGTAAGGGTTGGTGTCAAGGCATGGAGAACTAGATGGTATCCATATCTTGTTGGATGGATACCATTGTTGTAGCTTGATGGTACTTATAGTGGAAATTTCCTTGATGACACCTTAGCCTGTGTTGAGAGGATACCTTGGCAGTGATGGTATCCCAAGCATTACGTATGTTATTGTACTATTTTTAAGAACATTTCAAATTGAGATCAACCTAGTACCAGTTGAACAATTATGAATACCTCCCTAGTTAAGAGGGAATATTGAGAAATGTAACTAGTATCAGTCTGCATAATTGTATTTCGGTCATGATGTAATATATTTGTCAAAAGAAAGAAAAATGAAAATTTATTTATAAACATAGGTTTCATGCTTTATGTATTTTTGTTTCTAGTTCAAGCCTACATTGAAGGCTTATAGGGTTGATTCATAAGTTATTGTAGATTTCTAGACCCTTCTTGGGCTCTCTATATAAAAGAAAGAAAAATAATTGTGTATCAAAATGTATCTATTTCCTCCTCCTCCAAGTCATGTTCCTCATCAAGCAACTCAACTTCCTCACCAAGAAAGTTAGCTCCATTAAAGATAATTCGACCCCACAAAAGGTTATATATAAGCAGAGATTTCGACTTAGTATGACATCAATATCGTGAAGTAATTCAATCTAAAATTTAAGGAAGAAGTTGGAATACTTCTACCCAGATAATAATTAAAATTGATGCTGAGCTGTTCCAAATCGATCAGACGACCAAAGTCTGCTGGTATGGTCCCATTGAAGCTGTACTAATCACTTCAAGTCTAGAATATTGTACTCATTTGGAGAAGTATTGAAAACTGGAAAAGGCACCAAATATATTTCCAAAAGTAGTACAAGATTATCATTAAATCTTTATCTATAACAATTAAAGAAGATGTCTATTTGAAGACTTGTAGTGGCACCTACAGAATTGCCCTAACCATAAATCAAGGATAAAATCAACTTTAAGATTGGAACAAATACCTCAAGGATGAAATTAGACTAGTAAGAGGCATCTTAAAGAATCCTTTGCAAGAGACATGGAGGACTAAGGTAAGTAATCCTTGAGGTACATATAATTGCTTTTATTATATAATTATCTAATCCTTATTATATTAGGGTTTTGAAATATCTTTTTTTGGTTCTAGGGTTTCTAATATTGAAAATTTGTTGGCATCCAAGTTATTGTAAAACCTAGTTGATTGAGAAACCCTAACCCTATTTTCTTTTGTTCCCTCATAAAAGCCCTAGTTTTGGTTTCTAAGGTTTGTAGGTAGTCTAAGGAGAAATTAAAATCCCTAGTAAGTATAGAATTGAATTTGAAACCCTAGAATTGATATCTTAGGGTTTGGAGTTTGTTAGATCATACTCTTGTACTTGTATACTTTTGGTACTTGTCAATTAAATATTGCAAATACAAATAGAAATGTTGATATATAAATAGTAAGAAAGGAGTCCTTCAAGTAGAATCTTACACATTGTCATAAAATATAAGTATTATTTTTTATTTCACATATTTTTAGCTTTATCTTTGTTACTTGATCATTATCCTTTCTTTGGAAGGACTAAAATTGCAAGTATAAAGATTATGGCTCGATTCAGAGGGAGATTTTAGGGGAAAGTCTTGTATCATGAAAGAAGCCTTGTTGCAGAAGAAACCCTAGAAGGTTTGTGAAAGGAACAACTCAAGGAATGATTAAAGACTTGTGGCAGATATTCTTCATATAAGAACGCACAATCGTTTTACTTATTACTAACTTTCATGTCTAAGGTTTCACTATAAATATTCTTATGTTGTTGAACATAATTGACCTTTAGATCAAATCAATCCTTGTCCTACTATCTATCCTTTGTTAACTTTGGTAAAACCATAATATTTAGGGTTCAATATAAAACTCTCTCCTACTTAGGGTTTGTTGATAAAATCTAGAACATATAATGAAATCCTAATCTCTTGATGTTTAAGATTTCTTAATATAAAACCATAGTTTTTTGGGGTTTGTTGTTGTTGTCTAGGTTTTATGATGAAACCCTAGATTTTTAGGGTTTGATGAATTAGGGTTTATGACAAAACCCTTGTAATTGTTAAACCTAAGAATCAAACACTAGGTGTATATGATTCCATATGATTGAAACCCTAACTTGGTTGAGTTGTTGCATATCTTTTATAATTATATATAAGGTTTATGTCAAAACCCTAATAGAAATTGATATAAGTATCTCAGGAAAGATAGTAAAACCCTAGATGTAATAATGCTTTCACTATGATTGAAATAAATTATTGATATCTAAAGTTTAGTTTTGATAATGAAATCTAGGGTTTGTGACAAAAACCCTAGCAAAGGTTGTTGTGAGAAGTCTAGGATATGAAAATGTAACCCTAGTCGATTGCTTCTATTTTTTCTATCTAAGTTTAGAATTTGATATTTAGAATTCAAGGTTTTTTTGGCAACCCTAGGTGCTCTCTCTATTATAATTTGATAATCTTAATTTGACTTTTCATGCTCCTATATATTTATTCTTGGTTGTACTTATTGATGAAGATTTGCAGGTACATAGTCTTCAAGATATGGAAGATGCTTACCACATACTTGATGAATTTATGATGATGTTGAGCATGATTAAAATAGGGATTTGTAAGAATATTGATAGCATTAAAGTGTACATTGATGATTAATACATGACCTTGTTTCCATGTGAGAAGGAATGATCTTCCGAAAGGTTGGAAGTTATCTAATGATATGATGATAAACCATGTGTGGCTGAGTTGTTGATGGATTTATCTTCTAGTAGAGAATAAAATCAGATAAAGAAAGTGTATAACTCCCCAGTTAAGAGGGAGGGAATATTGTAACAGCTATAATAAAGACCTTGGAGAAAGAGTGAGATCAAAGAAAGGTTAAAGCACTACAGATGGTAATTCATGAGTTGTATTCGTCATTAATAAATTTTTGATTGATGAAGTTGTGAACAAGAATTAGATTTTTTGGAAAAGTGTTGAGGCTGAGTTTGGTGTTATTGAATAAGTCGAAGAAGAAATATTTCAGGAAAATACGATGACCTAAGTAACATCAGAATAGTGGAAGACCCCAAAATTTTGTGCTAGCATACAAGAAAATATACAATATAATTTTGATATTGGTTGGGGTTGTGAAGCCATTGTACGTGCCAAAAAATGAACAAGTAGTTGATGTGTTGATGAAATATCTTCCCAACAAGAAGTTAGTTTATTTTGGGAGCATGCTCAGAATGATGGATATCAGTAATTTGGTTGAGAGGAGAGATGAAGTACCATAAAACTGCCTATATGATGGTACTTGTGAGGATAGCATGGCCTGGTTAATATTGAGATCTCAGTTGACATCTAGATCCTAGAGGGAGGGTATCGTGTGGAGCTCAGGTTTAGTATTGATACCTAGATCCCTGTAAGGGTTGGTGTCAAGGCATGGAGGACTAGATGGTATCTATATCTTGTTGGATGGATACCATTCTTGTAGCCTAATGGTACCTATAGTGGCAATTTCCTAGATGACACCTTAGTCTATGTTGAGAGGATACCTTGGTAGTGTTGGTATCCCAAGCATTATGTATGTTGTTGTACTCTTTCTAAGAACATTTGAAATTGAGATAAACCTAGTACCAGTTGAACAATTATGAATACCTCCCTAGTTAAGAGGTAGTGTTGAGAAATGTAACTAGTATTGGTCTTCATAATTGTATTCGGTCATGATGTAATATATTTGTCAAAAGAAAGAAAAATTAAAATTTATTGTAAAAAAAAATTATTTATAAGCATGGGTTTCATGCTTTATGTATTTTTTTTTCTAGTTAAAGCCTCCAATGAAGGCTTATAGGGTTGATTCATAAGTTATTGTCGATGTCTAGACCCTTCTTGGGCTCTCTATGTTAAAGAAAGAAAAATATATGTGTATCAAAATGTATCTATTTCCTCCTCCACCAAGTCATCTTCCTCATCAAGCAACTCGGCTTCCTCATCAAGCAATTTGGATCCATTAAAGATGATTTGACCCCACAAAAGGTTATATATAAGCAGATATTTCGACCTAGTATGACATCAATCTTGTGAAGTAATTCAATTTGCAATTTAAGGAAGAAAGAAGTGTGAAATGCTTAGAAAGGAAGGTCTACTCCATTACAAGAATAAACAAGGCTAGCAAAGTGGAAGAGGATTAAAATTTATTCTTGGTCTATCCACACGTGTGGAATGACTAAAGAAAATGTGTGAAGTTATAGGACTAAAGATATAGGCCGAGAACTTCAGAAGTTGCAGATGAGGCCGAAACTCCATTTGACTTGGATATTGGAGATACATTCGTGTTGACTTTTGAGATATTGACTAGTATTCTTTGGAAGTTGAGTTGGTGGATTGGAGGAGATCATACTATTAGTCAAAAGGTCTTGGTTGCCTCATTCCTTTTGGTTCCTGAAGAAAATAAGAGATTTGTTTGAGTTTTCATCTCTAGAGAGGTTTTAGCCTTGACTTATAGCCTACATTTGGTGTGTATTTTCCTTTGATGATCTTCATGTTTTGGTATTTGTTTGATGATGAAGAACATAATAATAATAAGCAAAAGAAGAATTTAATCAGTTAAGTAAAAGAATGACGCAAGCATCTATCAACATAAGAGAAATCAACATCATTGACCGCCCTAAGAATACGTATTGCAAGATATCATTGTTATGCACGTGTTTGTCTCTATACATAATTTGTTCAAATGCGGTTTTTCCAAAAAGAAAAAAAAAATTGTTAACATTTTTCTTATTTGATATATATATAGAAAGAGAGTTGTTCCAAAAAGAAAAAAAAAAAATTTCTTATTTGTTATATATATAAAGAGTTGTGATGAACATGAAAATCCCAAGTTATATTCATGAGAGGGTATTAAACTCAAGTTATTTTTAATAATATTTCTCTTCAATGGCTCTAAAGTATTATGAAATATGTTAAAAATGAGTCATATATTCTCAACATTGTGATTAACATCTTTTATCAAAGGTCATTACATCGAACTAAATTAGGAAGATATCAAGCAAATCCTTCTCCTATTGCACTATTGATCTGTCTCTATGCAGAGATCATGTCTATCTGAAAATCAAAACAAATCACTGTAATTAGGATATTCCTTTCCATCTTGTTTTTCATCATACCAATATTTTTAAAATTATTCCATTGCATTGTTAATCCCTACGCAAGGGTAAAGGCTGGGTTGCAGAGTAATGAATACACATTTACCTAAAACCTACTTTTTTATTTCTACTTACATTTTCTTCTTCCTTCCGTGTTGTATTTTTTATCTTTTTGTAAAAAAAAATTACTGTGCAAGATTTTAAGATTTTGTTATTATTTGTGAACTTCTTTATAAATAAAGACAATATGTTATTTTTTTTGTGCGGTTTGTTATCAGTAATTTAATTTTGATGGCCGTTAATCAGACATTTGTTTAATTTTTTTATAAGTGAAAAACATTTTGTAAGTAAATACAAAAAGTGGAATCCTGGGAGCCACTTTGGAGCTCAGCCTGTGTTGGGCTTGAAAATGGCATTTAGAGTAGTGGGTGTCGCGTTGGAAGCCGTACAGTAATGGTTGTGTTGGAAAAGTCAAGTGAACGTACAAAGACAGATGGATGGAAACTGCGCATGGTGTAGGGTGAAGAAAGTGGTGCTCTTGAGTCACTGAGTTGGACGACAATAGGGAAATATATATATACTTAAAGTATATATAT
>APFE030427289.1:4550-86486 GCA_000404065.3 Pinus taeda
TATTTTTTTTTTCTGTTTGGCCGAATTTCTAACATGCCTCGGGCTTGTCACTGTTTTTCTATGGATGAGGGTTATAGTTCTTCCTCGAGCAAGTTATGCATGGGCATGGGTGTAGCTGCCCAGCTTCCGGGTCCCATCCGTTTAGAGCTCGGCTAACCAGTATGTTCCCATGGTTTCTCCGAAATTCTAATTATTACTTAATCGTCCTACTACAAGAAATGAAGGGCTTCTTAATGTGGAATGAAGGGTTTTGTTTTCTTTGGATTGTGATGGCCTTCTGGCCCAACCCCTTACAGATTCTCTATTTTGCCTATTGCATAGAGTTTTGGCAGATTTTGAGCTTGGCAGGCTTGCCCAACTCTGATATGTTTTGGGAAATCCATCCCTCGAAAAGGGTTTTGAATTGTTAACTATATTTTTATGATCCCTTGAGCTCTCTTGTACATTTACTGTGTGATTCACCGTTAAATAATGTTGTTCGAGTTAATTCCCTTGGTGAATATTTTATGGCTTCCTACGGTTTTCAAGACTACCCATGCACATTATGTTTTAAAGACTAGCCATGCACATTATGTTTATATATGCTCCAGTTCATGCACATTATGTTTATATATGCACCAGTTCTTGAACTTTTGGTCTGGTCTCTACGACCTGAGTTCTATGGTTAAGGGATGAGCGCCTTCCTTGCGGCGCCTCACCATATTCCTTGATAATCTTAATATATGAACCCTCGTCAAGGTTCCTCAGTTGTTGAATTATGATATTTTTAAGACTATGATAGAGCATTTTATAAATATATATGTATAATGTGATTCTAAACATTCCTCAGTTTTCCAACGGGGTTTTCATTTCATAATGTATTTCATTTGTGCACAACATTTCATAATGTACGAATGCATGGCATAATGCTCACCGCATGATGGTAAAGGGTTTATGGTTCACAGGTTTATGTTTCTGTTTGACAGTGATTATAAGTCTAGCTCTTCACACCACTAGATTTCTTGTTCGTATAACCTACGGGATTATCACCTGAATTTGCCTTCAGAGCTAGATTTATACTTTTATACATTCTCTCGGATTTACTCATTCCCGTATGGTCCGAGATTTGTAGGATTGCTTTGCTGTTGTTTGCATGTATATTTGGGTGTTTACCTTGTTGTCTTATGGATTTTATCTGCATGCTAGTAAGAGTAGTTAAACTCTGGTCATGAAGTCCGCATACCCTCGCGGTTGTGACTATGCTACGTAGAGTTTTCTGTAAAGTTAAATATATATTTTCATCCCGCGAATGCTTCAGGGGTTTTAATTTGAAATGTTATACTTTTATGTGTTTCTCTGTGATAAAGCATGTCAAGAGAATAAAGAAAGAACCTTATGGGTCCTTCTGTTGTTAATGGAATGTATTTCGTTTTGCTATAGTAGCAATCTTTTTGAAGAATCTGAATCTATGATGAGCCTATGAGTTTTCCGTTTTTTTTTTCATTATTACTATAATCCCTGAAAAGATTTCCCAGCAGATCACTCACAAATTTGACTTCCAGAATTTTTTTTTAAAGAAAAGAAACAAGATTCAAAACTCTTCACAAGCTACTAAACACTAGCAATAGTCAAAGTTTCTTGAGGACAACCATACCTCTGCTCAGTTTTCCATCCTGATTCCCTGTAAGAAAATTGTCTTCCACTCCCTTTTCACAATATAAGAGGAAACAAAGAAGAAAGAATAACATTATACAGCTTCTAGACAGTCCCAACAAAAAGGTTGTTTACGTACCTTGTGTTCTCCAGCCAAAGAGTTATTCTTGATAGTCACCCGAATCAGGGTCTGTTGTCTTTCAATCCACCCGACCATGAGATTCATCCTTTAGGACTAGAATCTCCCCCCTTGCTTCTTGCTAGACCGCAGTCCTCTGCGAGTGCTCGTACAGTTAGCAGGGCTATTTGGTTATCACCAGACTTAACCACTCTTCTTTCCTTATTGCATTCTTTTTTTCCTCTGCCTGTCACTACAACACAGATTTTCCTTCTCTCCTCTCCTTTTCTCTAGAAACTTTTTCAGTTAGAGGAGGTAGTTAGGGTTGCTTTCACAGCAACTGTCTTTCCACCTCAAGAGGACAACTTCCTCCTTGAGAATTTCCTCCTTCTAAGGAAACACTTCCTTCATTTACTAATGAAAACAAATTATAAAAAATTTTAAATACATAATAATAACAGGTTCAGTTTATATTTACCACAGTAAATCAAATATTTACATTTTTATCCCGGGGCAAAAAGCTTCCAAAACGTCTCACTAAAGGCAACTAGTTTTAAATATGTAATATTAACAAGCTATATGATATTGATTCATAATATTGTAAAAGACATATTTATAAATTATAAATATCCATGCTGATATATATAAATATAAATAAATTTACTAATTATTATTTAAAATAATATAAAATGTATTACAAATATTTTTTACTTATTTATTTTTATCATAATTTAGTTTGACAAACCTAGGACAATTATTACTAATTGTTATGGGTAATGTAAATATTTGATATTTATAATATTAAGAAGGGTCTTTTTAGGAGAAATTAAATAGGAGAAAATTTTGTGGTCATCATGATGAACCACACTAGTTGTTTTGAAATATATGGTAAAAGTTTCTCCTATATGATTTCTACTAAAAAGACTCTTCTTAATGTAATATAGATCAGAAATCTGAACTCATAAATTTATAATATTTTTCTATTTATTTATTTTTATCCTAATTTAATAACTGTTACCTCAAACTGCAAACTAACTCATCACCAAAACTTACCGTAACGAATTTATGATTTAACCAGAACTGAAACGTTATCTCAGACTACAAACTAACTTATCACCAAATCTTACCACAACGAATTTATAATTTAACCAGAACTGAAATGAAATGGAAAGTCTACTTTTTTATTTCATACGACCAACTTCGCAAGTCACCTCGCTTGTGTCATATTCCTCGGACGGAGGATTTCGAAGAAGAAAAGACAAAAGCTACCAAAGACGGGGAAATGCATAAAAATTACTCAATTTTAAATTCAATGTAAACCATGGAAAAAAAAATATAAAAATTACTTAATTTTAAATGCAATGTTTTCATGAAATGTTGGTTAAACTACACCATATAGAAAAAAAATTCAAAGCCATCCATATATATTGTCAAGGGCTTACCATTGCAATATACTTACTCAACAGGCAAAATAATAGGTCCAAAAATTAGGACTTGAAGAGATTTCAACCCTTACTCCAGTTATCAGTTTTCCTTATCACTCCATGCATTTAGTTTTAAATCGAAGCATGATAAAAGTTCTAAAATCTCGAAATAACAATATTTTCTGAAAACACAAATTTAGAGATTTCACAACTGCTGAAATTGCAGAAATAAAGCATAGAAAAATTATGACGGCCACACACAGAAAATAACACAGTGATTTTTGGTCAATGCGACCCTGGAAAAAACCCCTACAACTCTTGGGGAAAACCAGTTTGAGAACTCTTCTTTATTTTTGATTTTTTTTTTTACAGAGAAACTGAAATACACAGTGAAAATTCTAGCAACCACAAATTAAAACTTATCTCAATTTTTGTGCTTGAACTCGACCTCGAAAATTGTGCCAATCAGCAAACAACCAAAATAGAAATTTTCCAGCAGTAAAACAACATTAATTGTTGTACAACTTGCCTTGAAAATCGTTCCCAGAATTTGATGTATGGACTGTATGGACCATATGGATTTCAGCAGTACGGCTACCTTGAAAATTGTTCCCAAATTTGCCTCGAAATTTGTGCCCTTTCTATTGTCCCTCTTCCTCAATTTTTGTGTCTTTCTCCTGTTGTATGGTTTTTCCTTGGGATGCATGACAATAAATGTTGTTGCCCAGATTTGCTGAAATATCTTCTTGTTGCTCTCTTTCACTTCCTCACTTCTCAAAAATTTTCTCCTTGCTTTCTCTTCTCTTTCTCTCAAATGTTCATGAAAGAATGAATTTATCTTTTTCTCTTCTCTTCTCCTTTTACTCTCTAAATGACGTTTTGGGTTACCTTAAGATCTAATGACTAGATTCATTTACATCTAAGGATGAGAATAAATGTGCATTTAATTCTCACTCTCTATTTTTTAACTCACCCACTTAAATAAAGACCCACTTGGTCTTTTATTTCCATAGTCACTTTTTCACTTTCTAATTCTTCGTTGACTTTAATAAAGTCACTTTTGAATTAGAATGTAACTTCACCACTTATAAAGTCACTTTTAAATTAAATTGACTTTACCACTTATAAAGTCATTTTAGGAGAAAAGTACAAATAAATTTGGACACTTTTCCCTAGGTCAAAGATGAAAGCCTTAGGGAACCACTTGCCCTACGGTACCCAAATTTTAACACTACCTCTTACCGAGGAAAGTGTTTCTCACCACTCTCATCTTGTCTTTGAAGTAGACATGCTTGCCCCGTGGTAAGACTTTGGTGAAAATTTCCGCTACTTGCTCATTTATGGAAATATACTCAAGCTTGACAGCTCCCTTTTGAGCATAGTCTCTAATGAAGTGATACTTGATCTCAATACGCTTTGACTTGTCATGAAAAACTAGATTATGCGTGAGTTTTATGCAACTCTGGTTATCACAGTAAATTACTAAAGGTCTCAATGCCTGACCAAATAGACAAAACATCTTGCGAAGCCATATGGCCTCACAACTAGCCAAACTAGCAGCCATATACTCTACCTCAGTTGAGCTCAATGTAACTGACTGTTGTTTCCGGCTGATCCATGACACAACCGCTGAACCCAACCCAAAACAGCACCGGGAAGTGCTCTTCCTATCTGAAGCACAACCCACACAATATGAATTCATGTACCCTTCGAGTCTCACTCCATCACCTTGTCTATAATCTAGACCAAAATCCACTGTCCCCTGCAAGTAATGAAGAATGTGTTTTGTAGCCACCCAGTGCACTCTCCTAGGCTCACACTTGAACTGACTCATAGTGTTAACTGCAAAACCTATATCTGGTCGAGTGTTGACCAAATACATCAATTTACCCCAAGGCATGATGTGGACTCCTGTTCTGCAATTAAATAACAATGTTGTAGGCCTCTTCCCACAAAAATAAAGGTAACCTCTAATCATGAAGCATGGATTTGGCAGCGCCTACAATGGATCTGTTCTTCCTTTCCACAACCCCATTTTGTTGGGGGTTGTAAGGCACTATGAACTCCCTCTTAATGGTTTCCTCAACACAAAAATCAACAAACTCACCAAGGGTATAATCCCCTTCATTGTCTGACCTGAGGACCTTGATCTTCCTACCTGTTTGGGTCTCCACAAGAGCTTTCAACTCTTGAAACCGCTTGAAGACCTCACTCTTGCTCTTCAAGAAATAAATCTAGGACTTCATGGAGTGGTCATCAATGAATAAAACATAGTACACATAGCCTCTCAAGGATACATGAGACATCTGACCACTCACATCGGTACAAATCAAGTCAAGGATCCCACTCGCTCTGTTGTCACTATTGGGAAAAGGGGATCTGGAAAAATTTTCAATAACACATCCTCTGCATACACCAAGGTGATCAGAATTGAAATTTGGCACATCAGTGGTGATCTCCCGCAATGTACTCAAGGCCCCATGATACATGTGGCCCATCCTGTGGTGCAAAATCTCACACAACTCTGAACTGCTAGATTAGTTTTCAGTCCTGTCGCAGGTGCTTCTACTTAATGCCATCAGGGGTTGGAATGAGAACTTGTATGCCTTGGTATGACGCACACCAATCACTCTAGCTGAAGAAGCTAGAGTTCACCTAGGATATATAAGCACCTGCTCTCTCCTGAACAACACATCATACCCTATGTGCTCAAGTTTTAAGACGAATATAAAGTTCTTCTTCATTTCAGGCACATATAGAACATATGACACTTTCAAGGGAGGTTTGGGTCCCCTATCAAATGTCAATGTCCCCACACCGATTGCTCTAACAATGTTGTCATCACCAAGTACTACCTCCATATCAGTATCATCGTATGAAAGCTTTGAGAAGTACTCTCTGAATTTTGTCATGTGGTGGGAAGCACCACTATTAACATACCAAATGCTAAAATATGCTTTGCTAGTAGCAGAGAATGCACACTCCCTCTAAACCTGTATGGCACGTGATCCTACACTAGTGGCTTCACAAGCTATGAACCCAAACTCCCGATCAAAGCTATCTGAGAAGCTCTCTATCTCTGTAGAAACTCTCATGGGTTTGCCTTTCCCTTTCTTGTTCTTCTTCTTCAGACACACAACAGCACTGTGTCCCAACTTTTGACAATTCCAACATTTGACTTTGGAATAGTCCTTCTCCTTGTTCTGTTGGTTGCCTTTACCTTTGCCTTTATCTCCACTGTTGGAAGCTTGCTTCTTTGCTTTGCCCTTCTTTCCTCTTGCTAACAATGCCACATTTTCATCCTCCTCCACCTGTTTGGTTGCCCCAAGATGGTTTTTTATGATCTCATTCTGAATACAATCATCCCACAACCTATCACAATTGGGAAGGTTTTCTCATACAACAATGCCATCCACAAAATTCTCCCAAGTATTGGGAAGACCATTCAACGAAATCCTTACCAACTCAGTAGGTGCAATGATCTCACCTACGACTGCCAACTTATCTCTCACTGAAGTGATATTTGTGACGTATGTTGTAGCACTGTCAGCCTTAGCCATTTTAATGGCATTCAGTTTCTCCTTTAGGACCATTTTTCTATTTTCATTTGAGCTCTAGTAAAGACTGGTCAAGGCTATCCACATCTTATGTACATAAGTCTTTCCTCTCACATAAGGAATGACATGATCTTTGATTCATTCCAGAATCAATCTTTTTGTCTTAGCATTCTTTTTGTTAAACTTTGTCAACTATACAGGGTCAGCAGGTACTACTACTGGGTTTTGTGTAGTATTTACCATGATTCCCCAAACTTATGCTTCCTCAAAGATACTTTGGATTCTCTCTTTCCATGCACTATAGTTGTAATGCCCATTCAACATGCCTTCCACTCTCAAACCCAAAGACATGTTTCATTGTCCTACCAAATTAAAATTTTCAAATTTGTAATAAAGGTTTATGTTTTCTGTGTAAAAATCAGCTTGTTCTAATTTTGACTTTGTTGTCCCAAACTGCACTTTTCAGCGAACCAAGCTTTGATACGATGAAGAAATTTCAACCCCTAGTCTGGTTATTAGTTTTACTTATCACTCCATGCATTTAGTTTTAAATCCAAGCATGATAAAAATTCTAAAATCTCGAAATGACAATATTTTCTAAAAACACAAATTTATAGATTTCACAACTACTGAAATTGCAGAAATAAAACACAACAAAATTATAATAGCCACACACAGAAAATAACACAGTGATTTTTTGTCAATGTGACTCTGGAAAAACTCCCTACAACTCTTTGGGAAAACCAGTTTGAGAGACCTTCTTTATTTTTGAAAATGTTTTTACAGAGAAACTGAAATACATGATAAAAATTTCAGCAACCACAAATTACAACTTATTTCGATTTTCGTGCTTGAACTCCACCTCGAAAATTGTGCCAATCAGCAAAAAGCCAAAACAAAAATTTTTGAGAAATAAAACAACATTAAATGTTGTACGGTCTGCCTTGAAAAATGTGCCCAGAATATGTTGTATGGACCGTATGGATTTCAACAGTATGTCTACCTCAAAATTCGTGCCCTTGTTATTGTCCCTCTTCCTCGATTTTTGTGCCTTTCTCCTATTGTACAGTTTTGCCTCGGAATGTGTGCCAATAAATGCTACTACATAGATTTATTGAAATATCTTCTTACTGCTCTTCTTCACTTCGCCATTGCTCAGAAATTTTCCCCTTACCAGCTCTTCTCTTTCTCTCAAATGTTCGTGAAAGAATGAACTGATGTTTTTCACTTCTCTTCTCCTTTTACTCTCTAAATAACCTTTTGGGTTACCCTAAAATCTAATGGCTGAGATTTATTTAGATCTAGAGATGATAATAAATGTGCATTTAATTATCACTTTCTATTTTTTAACTCACCCATTTAAATAAAGACCCACTTAGCCTTTTATTTCCATAGTCACTTTTTCACTTTCTAATTTTTCATTGACTTTAATAAAGTCACCTTTAAATTAAAATGTAACTTTAACACTTATAAAGTCACTTTTAAATTAGAATGTAATTTTATTACTTATAAAGTCACTTTTAAATTAAATTGACTTTACCACTTATAAAGTCACTGTAGGAGAAAAGTATTAATAACTTTGGACACTTTTCCCTAGCCAAAAATCAAAGCCTTAGGGAACCACTTGTATGGTGCCCAAATTTTAATAGGACTAAATTGGGGAACCTATTTCGTGCAAACGCTAACGCGGCCATTGAAATTAGTGGAATTTAAGGGAAAGAACTCAAAGAATTGGACACAAGAGAGAGACATGAAAATTCACATTCCAAGCAAGAGTTGTGGGAAGAAATGCATTGGACACCATGATATAAACATAGTTGGAGAGGGGAGTTGTAATATTCACGTTCCAAGCAAGAGTTGCGGGAAGAAATGCGTTGGACACCATGATATTTTGTCTCCTTAAACATAGGAGGAGAGGGCTATTGTAATATTAATCAAGTTGTCGATGTTCAGTCTCTAAGAGAGCGTTGGTACCATTCTAAGACCCTTTTTCCCTCCCAAAACATGACCATTTCCTACCTTTTTCTCATCATCCATTCCTCAAATGCCTTGGAAATTAATTAATTTAATAGTTTATAGTTGTTGACATGCATATTAATTGATTTAGGGGTTTTGTGTTGACAAATTAGGATTTTAGGCCTAAATCACTACAGGAAGTCTCAACAACTTGTAAATGGCTTATTATGTGACATGTGGCATGGCAGCTAGGTAGGAGCGAAAGGCATGGACGAAAAGAGGAATGTCCAAGCATGGACAAGCACCTATCCTGCATTGGAAACATTCCTCCTATATACACGGTCAACGCTTAGTCAACTTTGGCATGTTGGCACAAAGGCAGCAACAACATTCAGTTTTTGTCCATTTGATTTTAAGTTGTTTCCTATTTCGATTTTGAGTTTATGCATAAGTCGATTAGGAACATCTCTGCGTTTTTTACCAAAAGCAGCAACAACCGCTATGGATAAACATCCATTTTTCAAGGGATGTAACGCATGTAATTAAAAGACCAGACCGGGACCTATGTTCGTTTACACATACACACTATTGTTTGATATTACAGTTACGTTTTGATATTGATACTCCTGAACAGAACCTTTGGTTTTTCAATCTAATATAGCATACTTCATTTTAATACTGTGATCGTGGTGTGATTATCTCGGTGTGCCAGAGACGCGGACGGGCCCTACATGTGTGGTATACCGACATACATTTCGTTTATGTTCACATTTTGTTTATGTTTGCATTATATTCACATTGTAGTTTTAATTTCGTTTACAGTCAATTCATTTGAATGAAACTTGAATGCGATTTATATATATATTCAGAGATTTGATTGCAGTGATGAATGCGTTAATTAGATGTCTGTACATGTGTTGGATAACTCTCTCCTGGATTGTGAATTGCATCCCGTAAAGGATTCGATCTCGGGGTTGTGTATAAAACACTGATATGGATAATGGTTATGAATTTTCCTTTGCATGCCTTCATTAAATATTCATGATTGTTGAAAGATATTGAACAAGGGTTGCATGTTGGTGTCTCTGTAAGGGGACCGAGCCTTTCAAGATAGTCATATACAGCATGATATGAATTGCATTTCAGTTGTTAATAGCATATGATTTAATGCTTAGTTAAGACTGTGATTGCTAGTTTAACAATAGATTTAATCCCAGCACTATACTTAGGAGTCATAGGTTTAGAGTAGATCCTTTATGCTTATATATTTTAGGCACATGCCTCTAAGTAAACGCACCCTGGTTGACAATTAATTTAGACCGATCTAGCACCCCTAGATAGGACACTACAGAGAGTATTCTTAACATATGTCAAAAAGATGCAGCTATCTATTGGGCAGTTGCACAAATTAACAATACATCAATATACAAATTAAAAGAAATTTTATGTTTCTAGAGTTAATTTTATATTTACGAATTTTATGTTTCTAGAGTTTTGGTATTTGAAATTGATTTGCAGTAATCTCATAAATGTTCTATTAATTTACAAATATCATATTTTTTAATATCTACCTTCTTTTTTAATTGAAATTAGAATAAAATTTGTGAAAATGTTTTACTTATTCACCAAATGATTTAAACTAACATCTTTTAATTACCAACCTACAATATCAAAAAATCTCTATCATTATAGATCCCACACTAACTCTTAAGTCTCAATATTGTAGATCTCGCAGTAGAATATTGGAAGTTTAGAGAATCTCTCCCAATATTCGCAAATAGCAATTTAAACACATCTCTTTCAATATTCACAAATAGAAAAATCGTTCATGATCTACAAAATTTGGGAACCTACCGTTGAGTAAATGACACTATTGACTACTTCAACCAGTGTTGAGCAAACTCTAGCTACAGTGGGCGACTTCTTTGTCCTGAACTCTGCTCAAATAACTAAGGTTCCTATTCAAATATTTTACATTAGGTACATCTATATTGTATTGCCTAAGCTTTTGATAACACAACATATTAGAAAAGTTACTTCATAAAACTTACATCATATATTTCCATCAAATGAGATTAGTTAATACATCAGGCTGCAAGCATTCACTCGCACTAGATCTCAACCCAAAAAAAATTAGTGACCATATATTTAGCACTTACGGTCCTTACTTCAGAGTCTAGCGGCCTATTGATCTTTTTTTAATATAAATTCCTGCCTTTCTATGCAATATAAATCTCCAACCATCAATAAAATGCTCTGAAATTATTAGTACCAATGAAGATAGAAGGAACACAATCTGCCATTGGCCGATTGGTTGACAATAAGAAAGACAATGATGGCAATAAATTAGACACCCCGCAGCCAGACAAAAAAGCAACATACCATTACGGTGCTCCAAAGGGACCCAATTTGGATGTATGTTCTCAAAATTTATATCCTTAAATCTGCATCTTTCGATGCAAATAGATCTCTGTGCATGATAATTTAATGCTCTGATTTGAATGGCAAGTAGAAGCAACAAAAGAGAAAAAGGATTGAAGAAAGCTAAGCCATTGTCTCCATAAAATCTGGGAAAAGTAAGGCAACTAATCAAAAGAGAAAAAAGATTGAAGAAAGTTAAGCCATTACCTCTATAAAAGTTAAGAAAAGTAAGGCAATTAATCAAAAGGTCACTGAAATTTGTAATTTAACAAAAAATTAACACTTTTATTGGTAATTGCGAAATAATACTCTAAATCTCCCCACCAAAGAAATCAAATTCAATAATTAAAAATATATATGATTTATTTTTCAAATATAAAAGATAGAATAAATATAAAAATTTATTGTCAAAATTTAACCCATCTAAATTAATGATAAATATTATAGAACAATTTATGGTCAAAATTTAACCAATACAAATTTAATAATAAATTTATAGAATAATTTATGGTCAAAATTTAACCAATACAAATTTAATAATAAATTTATAGAATAAATGTAAAAGTTTATGATCAAAACCTAACTAATTCAAATTTAATAATAAATGGATTGTTATAGTATAGGGACTAATAAAAAAATATCCTTAATGATCATAAACTAAGTGAAATATTAAATATCAATTTTATATAAACTATTATAAAAATATTAATGAACGAGTACCATTTCATCGATGAATTACAAATTTCATGGATAGTGGCTATATTGTTATAGTTATATCACTGACACTTGAGACTTGTAATAAATAAAAGTATGACAATAGAAGCATGGCTATGCATTATGATAATGGCAATGAATCGAATTTTCATTTTATGGGTTATTGAATTAAAAGAGTAATATAATTATTTATTATAAGTTTATTATATTATTTGTTAAATTTTATTAGTGTGATTGGTTTTGAAGGTTCTCATTGTGTATAATGATTCAGGTTTAAAATTGCATACTAGTTGAAAGTAGACACCTAAAATCTAACCATGTTAAGGGTTAGTATGATCAAAGGCTGGTATGATCTTCAAATAATTGCCAATTTAAACACTCTTGAATCACAATTTCTTTAACCATAAACTAATCTCACATATCATAAACACAATATTAAACATATATATATATATATATATATATATATATATATATATATATATATTATAGCTTAAACTTGAAGTCAAGATCTTGTTCTTCATATTGTCCTGGCGATAAACACACTGGATGGTTCAAAAAACGTCGACAAAACTTTTGATGATGCAATTTTACCCGAATTTTTTCTTACTTTTCATAATATGGATCACAGAAGCCTAAAGTCAAACCTTTCATATTATTTCACTTCCCCAAATTTGAATCACTTATTTAACATTGTTCTATTCAAAACTCCAAACAAATTAAATAAAGGATTAAGGACAAAGCTTCTACATTTTTGTAAGTGGAACATTATTTTATGCAAAGTACCAAACATTGCTTTATGTAACCCATTTAAAAAAGGTATAAATTAAAGACCAAGCATGGTGATATATGTGGGTCATACATGTTGTAGCTAATGGAAATTCCATCATACCTTTGTAAATAGTAGTCTCATAGTCAAATATATTTGCTTCAACTTATTAAACATGCACAAATGTTTTCATAGTTCATTGAAATTCCATCATGCCTTTGTAAATAGTAGTCTCATAGTCAAATATATTTTCTTCAACTTATTAAACATGCACACATGTCTTCATAGTTCATTGTTAGAGGAAAACGTCACCCCCCTTTCCCATATTATTCCATGGTTTGTGTGAATTCACAAGCCAATATCCATTGTCTTATTTAATCCTGGAAGCTATGTCTCTCTCCTAATTTTCTATTTGGACCCAAAACCTTGATTTTCTAGATTTGATATCTCAAGCTTGGAACCAGTGGGTAGAAGGCTTATTAATTTTTATGTAGGAACATAAAATCAAAAAGGAAAAGTGAGCTCTCAATATGGGCAAAGGAATTGCAAGGAAAAAGAAAAAAAATTATCCACTCCAAGTTGATACAAGAAGCTATGGACCAATAAACAATAACACAGAGTATGTTAATGGACCAACAAGAAATCACACAAAGTATGTTAACGGAGGAAAAATCCATCTTCAAAAAATTACAAAATGAATTATGAAATGAATAAGAAATGTGATGAATCAAATCTAGAAGTATATGGCTAAAATCAAGGGATAGAAATACAATTTTTTTTCACAAGCAAGCAAAACAATGAGTCTAGAGGAATAATGTCAAAAAATGCTACCATTAATGAGGAAACCCTAACATCTTATTAACAGATAAAAGAGGCAGCTACAAATCACTTTACCAATTTATATCAAGAATAGACATCATGGAGTGAAGAGGAAACGGATAATATGTTGGACGATGTTCCTAGTTTGGTATCCCAAGAAGATAATGATAAATTGACCTAACATATCATTGAGAAGGAAGTTTGGAAGGCATTGAATTTATTTGAATCTGATAAAGCCTATGGATTGGATGGATTCTTAGTCCACTTCTACAGATATTATTGGTACATCATTAAGAAGGATTTTATTATAATGCTATCAAATGTGTAGAAATTCTCAAAAGTTGGGGGAAACAAACTCATAATTTCTCGCATTGATCCCAAAAGAATATACTCTCTCCACTTTTGATATATTTTGGCCCTCTCTTTATGTAATGTCTCCAAAAATATAATAATAAAAATCATTTCCAATAGAATTAAACCACTTCTTCTCAAGTTGATTTCAGAAAATCAAGGAGGATGCATTCATAAAAGGAAAATCATATATAGTATTATCTTAGCTCAAAAGACAATCCATTAGAGAAAAATGAGAGCACAAAAAGGAATGATCATCAAACTTGACATAACAAATGCATTCAATAGAGTTAGACATGGTTTTCTCTTTAATGTTCTACATAGGTTTGGGTTCAAAGTAAATTTTATAGCATGGATGTCAACTTTCATTAGCTCTCCTTAGATTTCACCACTAGTAAAAGGTCCAAGGGGCCTTCACTCAATGAATCTCTGACATATCACGTTTGTTCGTGGCATACTAAACAATACCCCTAATTTGACACATATTGGAAAATACCTCTAAACATCACATTATTTAACCCCCTAGCAATATGAACCCAATACACCTTCCCAATTAAAAAAACCCCTATTTTCACTAGATATTGTACGTATTCATTTTTTCATTAACAATTTTTATACCCCTTTATATTTTTTCATTCACTTTGAGCTCCGTTTTTTGTACCTTCTAATATAAAAACCCTTTACCCCCTATATATCCCCCAATATATTATGTCATTTTTCCTCAATATATATCCCCCAATATGAACCCACGTGGTATGGTATTATCCCCAAGTGAAGCCCCTGTGAAATGGGCACTCAATCGGATTTTTTTGAGTTGATTGAGGCCTTTGACAAGGTTGCCACTTATCCTTGCTCCTCTACATTTTGTTGGCCAACTCCTTGAACGATAAATTGGATTACGAAAGAAGAATTGGTTTCCTTCTAGTAATCAAAATACTCAGAGGTGTTAAGGAGGTAAACCACACCCAATTTGCAAATGATACATTTCTATTGGGGGGAGCTTCAACTAGCTAATAGCCAATAGCCATTGGTTATTGGCTAGTCCCAAACACTTGTTTCATAAGTATTCAATGGTCTTCTCAACATATCCTCCAATGTTCCTAGGTCTGAAACAAGGAAGACTACAAAGCCCACTTCATGTTTAGCTCCAAAGTCATCTTCAAGTTTGGTTTGAAAGGGTCTCTATGTCTACTATAGGGTAGCTCAAGATCAGATCTGTCGACTTCAAATTTTCTTCAAGTGTGTTTTAAATAGTCTACTACAAAATTATTTAAGACTTCTCCAAAGAACACCAAGAATGTGTTCCAAATTACTGCTTCAAATATCTCTAAACTAAGGTCCATGTGTGCACTAGTTATATCCAAAAAAATGCTTTCAACAATGTATCCAAGTCTTATTTAAAGGGTCACCAAGATCTGTCCAAAAAATTCATTACAAATGTCTCCATGTCTTCTTTAAAGATTCACCAAGGTATTTCCAAATGAGGTTGAAATACATACCCTGAGATAGTCCCAGAAATCTCGAATTTTGGGCCTCATTCCTGCATTTTATTCACAGAGAGGGGTTGAAATTACAAGTCCAAAATTACAGAGTGTCCAAGTTGCATGCATAAATTTACCTTCGAGAATCTGAGTCTCCATAGAATAGGCTAAGGTTTGTAGTTTCCTTATGAGTCTGAGTCTGCATTGAATAGGTTGAGGTTTTTAGTTGCCTTAGGCCGAGACTTCCATAGTCTAAAACTAACCAGAGTCTACTACTTCTTAAGGATGAAATTTGTCCTTCTAAGTTGAGATCTAAAAGAGGATCTAAAACTACTTTAAGAGTATTGAATTGTATGCCAAGAATTTGATCAAAGATCTCCAAAAATATCCATAACCCACAAACCACAGAGATTAAAACCCAAATCCCAAATGCTGCTTCTTCACTTTGCCACAAGGTTCATGAGATATGAACCTTTTCTCTTCTTCTCCACAAGTCTAAGTACTTCTTTTCTTATATTCTACGAGTTGATATGACCCAATTGGGGAGGAGTATGGTCTTTATTTTTACTAATTCAATCTCTTATTGAATTGACACGTCTATTGGGATGTAGGGTCGAGTTGTTCTTAAGTAGACCGACTTGACAAGGGAGGGAAAATCTAGTTTCTTCACTTGAAATTTTTGTTTCTCTTCAACGAGGAGTTAGGATACATGTAAGTACATGTTGGAAAGGGATTAAGGTCTTATTTAAGCCTATGCATTTTTATTCTTCATTTGAGTAGTGCTCGACATCAATAACAATCAATTTCTCCAACAAAATGTTAATGGATATGTGGCATTACTTAATGAAATTTTGATCATAAATAATTTTGGGGTTGTGAATTACTTTTTCTAGCCTCCTTGTAATGAGACAAAGGAAAAATGTTCTATAATGCTTGAGAATAAGTCACATCTTCATCTTGCACTAGACCTACTCAATTAGTCATCTTCAAATCTACTTTGAAAGCATTGATTTTGAACTCACGCTCATATTTTCATATGCTTTTGGGAAAATTTTAAATTTGTTTTTGTTTTAATGTAGTTAAGCACCAAAATCTTTTAAGAAAAACAATTACATTGAAAGTATTGATTTTCAGTTTTGAACCTTTTTTTTTCCAACAAATTTTCTCAAAATTTTGTTTATTTTGAATATGGTGTTTCAACCTCATTGCAAATTCTATGTAATCTCCTATTAATTTTAGGAAGGAACTTTTGTTCAAAGCCTATGTATTCTTAATGTTCATTGTATTTTTACATTAAATTTGTTTTTTTTCCATGAATTTTTTTTAATTGCGAAACATTTATGCATTTGTTATTAAATTTAGGAAAAAAAATAAAATGTTCTTGTTGCCAATGATATTGTAAAACTATGTTTACTAACAAATTAAGTAAAAAAATATTTCTATCATATTATTATATTATTATTTTGAATTTAAATTTATATTTGCAATCAAAATCTACATAACAACCAAAGAGTTCCAAAATGAAAGTGTAAGTAACTGAGAAACCTTCATTCCTACCTAGAAACTTTCTAGCAGAAGAAGAATAAGCTATTGAAAATACAAAATCATTCCATGTAATAGAGTGGAGAGTTGGCTCCATATATTTCCTTTAATCAAGGATTAGAGAAGAGGATTTGGTGGAACTCCGCATTTGGGAACTACATATTAGACAAATTCCCTAACCTTTAAGAGATGAGAGAATCCAAGACTCATGGAACATGTCGTAGCATTGAAGTTTATGTTCCTCCTTAACCAAATGAAATGGATCAGGGCAAATTGGGAAGGATGAAGTGAGACATTTAATGTTACTATATATTCTTCTAAAATGGTTACCTTGGGTCAATTATTATATGGAGGCTTTCTATACATGTTGAAGTGAGATATTATTTCCAACTCACTATGAAGAGAAATAACATGTTCTAATATTTTTGTCATCATCTATAGTTTGTTGTTTGTTATCTATTTTGTCCACTTGGTCGTTAAATCCTTTTGAATAGTATTTTAAACAAGGGGTGTTGCAGAGCAACAAGACCCTGCCCCAATGAAAGTAGTTGTTCATGTCTATATCTGAAATAAATTTTAACCAACATCATGATAGCCTGAAGAAAAACCATAATCATAATTCTTTTGAATGATTTGTGTTACATTAAAGAGACAACCATTAGCATGTCTTCATTATAAGGCACATGACTATGTTCATCACAAAGTACATGAACAAACTGAAATTTGTTCTCAAGCCAAGAAAGAAGTATATATCTATATAACATGAAATGGCAGTAAAAAGTTGATAAGGAATACTAGAAAGAAAATTTCCTAGCAAAAGCAACAACTGCTTCAGAGTGTCTAGTAGTTGTTTCATGTTTAATGTTAGCCTAAATGTGGAAAAGTGTTCCCAATGCAAATCATGAGTAACTAATTAGATTTAATCATAAAATGAAAAAATTCCACTCTTCAATTTATCTTTACAGTTTTAGAATATGTCATTCTAAAGATTTAACATGCACAATCTCAATTTCTAGTTTTAGGACATGTAAAACTCATCTCGAGGCTAGATTTGAACAGTAATGTAAACAACTAAAAATTATCTTCCATATGATTCACAAAAATTAGTTTTCATTGTCAACATCTTGATACAAAACTTGGTACATAACAGGATGAAAACATTGTACAATGCGGATGTTGTCAAGAGGTTAAACATGATAGTATCTCAAAAGTTAGTGAGAGTTCCATCAAGATAATCTCTGCTAAGAAGACATTATCTTATTAGCATTAAAAAAAATGGGTTCTCTTTTTTTTTCAATTAGAAAGAAGCATTCATTTACTTTCATTGATCATGTTCTTACTGCTACTACAAGTGAAATTTTTAAATACCCAAAGAAATCACACAAATTATTCGCCAATTATTCCATCCACACAAACATGTGTGCCAATAGCTTTTCACTCATGATAAGAGTCCACAACATTCCTATATTAGAAAATTAGATATAAAAGAATGAAATCAATGCATTTATATATAGGCCCCATTCATGTATCTCAAAAATTCTCCCTAAGATGGCAAAGGCACATTCTTAAAAGTTTGTATCAACAGAAACTGGGTTATTTTGGGGTATATGGATCAGTCAGATTTTGGTTACACACTTGACCATAGACAATTCAATATCAAAGTGCAAAAAAATAATATAAAAAATTCTTACTACTATTGAACAGATTGAAACTAAGCACCTACTAAAAATTGTCATGCAGTGTTCGAATTTCAGGATGCTCTGGAGGAAATTGTGCCAATCTGTAGCAACCAAATAGAGTAAATTTCGAATGATGTCAATTAGAAAGGAAATTGAGCAAAGTTTATTAATCAATAGAAAAGTATATAGTATAATGTTACTTGTAAACGTTCCAATATATAACGTCTTTTTTATATATGTTGATATATATCTTTTGAGGAACTTAGGATTTGAGGAGGGAAACCATTTGTATTGGATGTCTAAGAGGTGCAGGGACCTTTGCATCGGGAATGCTTTGGGTACCATTTTCATTGGGATCAGGTGTGGGGTTGGTTTCCTTATGATCTATCTAGAGAGATCTTTAGGTGTATCTCTCTCTCCCTATGTGATTGCAACTGAACCCTCTAATACATCCATTAAGGTAAGGGTAGCCTAGAGAATTCTTATTTCCAAGATGATCTTTAAGCAAGGCCCTCTAAGTTAGTGATCCTTTGACTTCATTTGCCTTTGATCATATTGGCACTAGTCCTTGTTTAGGGTAAGACAATAGTTTATTGAGTAAGACAGTCGTAAGCTTACATAAAAGAATACCACTAAGGTTGAGTACTACATAGGTACAATAGGATACTTAGTAATACACTCTTTGTAAGACATAGTTGGAATGAAATAAGCAATTGTATGCCTAGTATTACCTCTACTCTTGATGGAGTTGAACCAACCCCAATTCATAATATGGTTGTGAGAGATGCAATCAGAAGATATAAACCTGATGATGTATTCCTCCAAGAAGCACAATATTTAGCTTTCAAGCTTCAATCCATGATGGCTTAAGGAGGCACTTTCTTCAGTTTGATATAACAAACTCATATAATGTTCAAATATGTTTCTCTATTCCAAATTTCAGCATACAGGAAATGATATACAAAAACCTGGACTATGAATTAAAAAAAATTGGCATTGTAATAAAAAAACATCACTTGCAACATAGCCATAAAATGTTTAAATTAAGGAATTTCAAAGGATTTTGACAATGAACTAACCATTTTAAGGAATTTCAAAGGATTTTGACAATGAACTATTGTTGATACAACTATCATAGGAGGGAAACAATTGTTTCCACATAAAATGTTGCTTAAGAGGGTATAGCATGTAAACATAGATACATAATGCATTGACATAGTAGAAATGGTGCTATAGCAAGCACAATTTCATTAGATAAAGTCTATGGTTGGGAGTCCATTATAAGTGAAATATTTATTTTTTAAGCTTCAATTCATGATGGTTTAAGATGGCACTTTATTGAGTTTGATATAGCAGACTCATATAATGTTTAGATATGTTGGTTTGTTCCAAATTCTAGCATGGTATTTGATAGTGCAATCCAATGAAATTTAGATATGCAGAACAGGTCACAAAGGAGAGATACTTTTGCATTGTAGAATGAAAACCATCTACTCCGTTAATCAAACAACAATATGCAGAAGAAAAATATCGTGAAAACAATAGTAATACTACAAAACCAAATGACCATCTCTTAGTGAAATAGAATCAGGGTTTGTGTCCAACAGAAAATATGGAGTATAGAAATACACCACTATCATAATGGTATTTGATTGGGCTAGAAAATGCTCACCAGCTAGAGAAATGGTAAGTGGTTTGATAAATAGTATGAACCAACTACAAAAAACTAGAAATCAAGTTATAAAAATAAAAATATGCAGAACAAAAACTATAGTTACGTTTATCCTAGACCATACGGAAATTAAGCCATCTTCAATATTATAGCCACAATATTTGATTAAGCATTACTAGAAAAGGTTGTTTGATAATAATATGGATGAACTCCAAAAGATGAAAATGATAGTAGACAAGGCAAAAGGCTAAGTCTAGAGAATATAAAACAAAAACCATAGTCATCGTTATTGAATGACTTAAGAAATTCTGAATTGAAATATCAATTTCAATATGGAGCAGGCCAAAAAGAGTATTGAATGTAAATAAAAAACCATATTCTACTTTAAAAATAAGTAGACAACAAGATAGTGAAGGCAAATACAATAAAGATTAAAATAAAACAAGCAGTCTCTACTCACAGTACTACCCACAAAACCAAAAGTGGCACTTAGGATACACAAAATAACTCTTGGGGTATAACAGGATAAATGATTGAAAATTAATCCTGCAAAATATTCATAGTACACTCACATTTTCTTTGGAAACTCTTCAATCTTTATTGTTGTAAGTAGGTGCTCATTTTAACGAAGATGGTTATGATACCAGCAAGTTTCATTTTCCTTCTTCAAGATAAGGATGAAGATCAAAAATATGTGCTGGAATAAATTCATGTTGTGTTAGTATCCCAATAATTGGAGCTCTTTGCAAAAGAAATAAAATGAGAGTGACAACCGCCACAAAATATCCAAATGTGGAATAAGTTTGACAGAGTTTTAGATTATCAATTCAAACCCAAGGAAGGCAATGATGCTCAATGTGTGATAGTATGGAGGACTTATAGATTTGTCATTACACTATGTAGTGGTCTTACTATAAAACATGACTAAATTATTTGAAATCCTTTAATATTATCAACAAAAATGATGAGTGATAGAGACTACCAAATTTCAGGTAATTTTGTCTGTAAACACTTACCCTTGCTTCTTTAGGCACCATGCAGAGATGCCTCAAGCCTACTTGTTCTAAAAGTGAAAATTCATTTTTCAATGATGAGGTCTCCATAACAGTGTATGGTGAGCTATTGCAGAATGGATGTAAATCAATATACATTTATTTTTCCTCTTCACTTATTTTTGTGTCCTCAATCTTGAGATCTCTTCCTGAACCTCATTTTGCAAAGTTACCAGAAGAAAAATTTTGCTTTATGTTTGCAGAAACAACAATTTGTGAAAGCTAAAACTCTTTAAGGATAAGGCCATACACGACTAGTTTTTCTAATAGAGGTCCATCTATGACTGGGAAGCCATTATGTTTAGTATTCATCAAAATTTGTATGATGTTTCCTACTTTCTCGACTCCAAAAAAGGTTAACTCATGACCTGTAACAACATCACTAGCAGTTAGGTTTCTCATATAGAGTTCGAGATGTCCTTCCAGGAAAATGGAAGCCCTTCAAGTGCACAACTGCATTATACACACTGATGTTGAAGCAATCAATTGTTGTCTTTGATATTAACATCACCAATATAATAAAAGGCAGCAATGACAAGTTATTTGTTAGGTCCAAAAGGATGACACACAATGAAACTATCATCCTCATTGAGGCCCCAAGCAAAGAGGTTGCATCGAGCACAGCATAATGGCCCCCATCAATTCCTCTGAAGGATGAAATCAGCTTCCCAACTGAACAACCATATAAAGAGCCTATCAAAATTAATGGTATGAATAGACCCGATGGAAGCATAAGTCCATATGTGACCAATCACAATGTAAAAATAGTAACGAAGTAAAGCATGAACGATGATTGACAAAACTTGTTTCCCGTGGAAGAGTTGAAGATGATTTGAACAGTACATTTGTGTTTAAAATCAAGCTTGCAAGGTCATTGTAGTAACCCTTTGGATAATGGAATAACTTGAAGTTTCCTTTGCTATCAGTGTTAGGACATTCTCCATTGAACATTGCCCCCATAGGACAAGGTGTGAATTTGACAAGCCAAGGAAGTCTAAAAATGCAACAAGATGTAAAGATGGAGACAACATATGCAAGAATCATTTTGGATATAGGTCCCCTCCTATATCAATAACACATACCCATGCTATTGATGACCAGTCTATGCACAAACACCACATATTTTTCAAAATCGAAATATGTTCTAATACTTCAAAACAATCACAGTATCTAAATATGCATACTGATTGACAATGGTTTAGCCAAGGTACATAATGTCATGATACAAACCCCTCAACATCCTCTAAAGCCTTTTGCAAAAGACAGGTGTAATGCATGAAGAGATGTATACAAAGATTCTTAATCATTGATTGACAAGTTAATTAAATATAAATCCCTGTGGGCCCATGATTTTAGCATTTGTCTATCTTTCTATAACCCAACATGCATGACGGACAACACAAAAAATAAATCTATTACCATGGAACCTCTAGTTACTTTGCAGCAAGGACAGATTCAAAAATTGGTGTTCAACGATGAAGGATTTATTCAAGCCATAGTATGCAGTTCCTCATCTTCTTTTCTCCAAGGCAAATTTATGAATAATATGGTATTAATAGGTCAATTGTGTTATTTCCATGGTTGTACAACTTTGAAAAAATATCACTACGATCATGGATGTGCTCCCACTTTATTTTTGACATTTCTCTAAAGCCATTACACCTATGTAAAAGGTGAAGGATTTTTTTATTCCTTGGACTATTGTGGACAAAAACCTCTCTGAATTTTTCCAAATTCATTGTTTTCTTGCTGAGAAACATCATTTGAGTAAAACCTACCCCGATGTGTGGAACAAGGGATTTGTTGAAATGAAGTGAAACGAAGGGGATAAGGGGCTTCTAAATTCTTGAGAAAATTTTTGGAAGTAGGGAGGGATGTTAGGAAACAAGGGAAAGTGGAATTTCAAAGATTGAGTGAGGGGAAGGGGTCCAAAAGGGAAAAACACAGGCCTAGCCTAGAAAATTGTCAAATTGTAGCAAGAAACTAGGGTTTGTGGGAAAATGAGGAATTTGAGGGATATTAGTGATGGCAAGTGTTTAATAAGGTACATTAAGGATAGGGGAAGGTGTATGAACATCAGGATACAATTTTTGTTGATGATTTGATCATACGAGAGAAATTACCTTCAAAACCTTAGGAGAGGGAAATGAGTCTTACCCAAGCACAATTGAAACACGAACAAGGTGTAAAAAGACCCATTAGAACCTGAAATGATGATGAAAACCCTTTAAACGATGGTACACTCGCTCGAATGGTGATATGGACCGAAACTTGGAGAACTTTGGAAGGAGTGAAAACAAACCCTAGACCTAATACCTAGTGACCAAAGTTTACTTGAAAACTCACTGAAATGACAAAATTTGACTTTGACAATCTGAGACCACTTTGTAAGAGAATATTTGATCACTGGTGGAAGTCTTCAAAGACTGAAACTAACACGGCGCTTGTTCGATGTTTTGAAAAAGGTATTGACCTCTACTCCTTTACTGAGTCCACCCGATTATAACAGGGATTTCCTCTTATATCTCGTTGCGGCATAATCAACCATAGGTATGGTTCTATTTCAGGAAGATGATGCTCTCCATGAGCACATGATTTATTATCTAAGTTGAGGCTTGGTAGGTCCTGAATTATGATATTGTCCTCTAGAGAAATTAGCTTTGGCAGTTGTTCATGATGTCCAACAACCTCGACACTATATTATACTTAGAAAAACTTTTGTCTTAGAAGCTTTCAACCCATTTCAGTTTGTTCTCAGTAAGCGATTGATTGGGGGAAAATATAACATATGGATTGTTATTTTACAAGAATTTGATCTCGATTTCTTATCGTCCAAATCTAAGAAAAGATTAGTATTTGTAGAATTAATCTTAGAGTTTCTTTGTGAAGAAGAAATAGGTTATGAGGAATCATTCCCTAATGAACATCTTTCCCTTATTTCTTCACAATATCCTTGGTATGGATATATTATAATATATCTTCATACTTTGAAGTTTCCCCTCACTTTTTCAAAGGATGAGCGAAGAAAATTGCATCACTTAGCGAAAAGTTATGTTATTATCGATAACACTTTGTATCGTCGTGGGGTTGATTCAATCCTTAAACGTTGCTTAACCTTAGAAGAAGTTGAGTCATTTTCGAATGATTTCCACAGTGGAGATTGTGGTGGTCATCTATCTGGGTTTGCTACAGCCCAAAAAATCTTGCATGAAGGGTATTTTTGGCTTTCAATTTTCAAATATTGTGTTGAAGAGGTCAAAAAATTCCATATTTGTCAAGTTTATACTTGGAATATGTGTGCTCATATAGCTTCGCTCTTTCCTATTATTACTGTCAATCCATTCAAAAAGTGGGGCACTGATTTTACAACTTGTAACCCGACTTCGGCAAAGGGTCATAAGTATATTATTGTATCACTGGACTACTTTACTAAGTGGGCCAAAGCTATGCCCACTTTTCAGAATGATGGTGAAACAACAACCCTGTTTTTATTCAACCAAGTCATTTCTCGTTTCGGTATTCCTAAAGAGATTTTCGCTGACCATGGCAATCATTTCCAGATTAATATGATGGTTGAATTAGCTCTCAAGTTAAGTTTCTGGCAAGAGCATTCATCTCATTACGATCCTCAAGCCAATGGTCAGGTGGAAGTCATGAATAAATCCCTAAAACTTATCCTAAAAAGAACAATTAATAAAGCTCGATCCAATTGGCATATCATGTTATATCCTACACTTTGGGCATACCGGATGTTGGTTAAGACCACTATGGGCTTCACTCCTTTTCAACTATTTTATGGTTTGGAATCAATCTTCCATGTGGAATGTGAAATTCCTTATCTTAAATTAGTTGTAGAACTTCTTCCAAACACTTCCAGTATTGTAGAATGCCTCTTTTATTTGGAACGCCTTGACGAGCAACGTCGAGATGTAGCCACAATTAACAAATCTGATAAAAAGAAAGTGAAGATCCAATATGATAAGGTTGTGTGTCCTAGGGTTTTATCTAAAGGTGACTTTGTCCTGATCTATGACCAAGAAGAAAACGTCTTGGGGGCAGGCAAGTTCAAACCCATGTGGTAAGGTCCTTTTATCATTAAAATGGTCTTAAAAAATGGAGCTTACGAATGGGTTGATTTTAGTGGAAACAACATGGCGGAGCCTAGAAATGGGCTCTATCTTAAGAAGTATTATGCCTAGGCTTTTGCCTAGAATTTTCTTGGTTGTAGATATTGTATATATTTGTGCATATTTGTCTATAGGTTTCATAGTGATATTGATATTTTTGATCTGCTTTGGCAGGTATTGACGGATGGTCTGGTATATCTAGGGTTCGTCGATGGTGCCAGTCGACATACCCATAATTTGGCTTCCACGGCTTGGGTGATTTACTATCCATCCAGTCAGTTGTTGGTTTCAAGAGGCATATGTATCGGCCTTTCTTCAAACAATGTTGTCGAATATATTGTTATTGTTAACTTACGATCTGAAGCAATATCTCTTGGTATTGATTCGATAGTAGTGTACTTGGATTCCCAACTGGTGGTTTATGAGTTAAATAACATATAACATGTGATCCTTATGTATATCATCAGTTTATGAGAGTGCATTTTTTAAGAAGATCATTTAATTTTATCACATGTATTCATATTCCACGATTAGAAAACTCATTTGTTGATTCCATAGCTAATCTAGCATTAGATTGGAATATTAAACATTCATCACATTAAAAATAAAAAATAACCAAAAATCATTTGTATATATGGTCATCACATCATGAAACTATCTGTATATAGATATAAGTTTTATGTTCAAAATATTAAACCAAATTGGGACAAAATGTCCTACAAAATTAGGGCTTAAGCCCAATCATGTCTATCAGAAAACATCTGGAAATATCTAAGCTATATCTATGGGTCCAACCTTATATGTGAATCTCAGAAGAATATGATGGCAGCAGCCACCTGTCAAAAGAGTTGCACTCAACCTCATGGTACTCCTACCACGTGTATCTTCATAGCCTCTACTAGATCCTCTATCACTTCCATAAGTACCTGGTGAGTCAATCTCACCAAGTTCCTCTGTACAGTATAGATGATTCTCTCAGTATTAGCTATGGCACTCTTTGCATCTTTTCCACAACACCTATGCTTGGGTAGACCCTCAAGTCTTACCAGTCCCACGTATGTATCATGATCAAACAATTTTGTATGAAGTTTTGTCTCATCAAAAATAATTTCAATTCATAATTTTGAAATCCAAAAAAGAATGAAATAACTTTAAAAAATTTCAAAACACAAATGATTTTTGGTGAGTCAGAAGGTCTATGTATAGTTTGTAATTTCAAAAACTTTTGAAACCCACTTTTGCAAAGTTTATGTTTTATTTTTAATTTTATGAACTTTGTGACCTTTTGGCTTTAAGTGTTGGGATAGGTTGTTTATCAGGTTAAATTGGAGACTTTGAGACATTTTCTACCACTTTGATTCCATGACCACTAACCCGTCATGGTATGTATCATTTTCGTTACTAGCATATAGGTTAGGAAAGATCACTTTTTCCATTTCATTATGCATTCTAGCCTCCATATTGTGAGATGTTTTCATAGGGTCGACCCCATTGTGTTATGATTCTTAAAACCATTCTCACTCGTCGACTTATAAAGTCATGACATGATGGTAAATCCATCCTTTACATGGGCTTCTTAGTTATATCCTTTCTAGCATATGTTTCCCATGCTTCAAAGATTGAGTAGGCTTGTTATGAAACCAACTCACAAAAATATAGAAAACATAGATCAATGCCTTAGAAATCAACCTCTTCAAGGGGGAAACATCCTTTACATTACACAAATGAACAATTCTTGGATGATACAAATGACTAAACCTCCTTTCTATATATAAGAGTCTAAGGTGTCACAATATAATCAATGCTGGCATAACAATAATAATATAAGGGAACAACAATAATAATAGTGGGCTTATATGGGGCACACTAATAAAAATATGGGGACAATAGGGCACAATAATAGTAATAAGGGATAAAATGGCAATATTAATGGGGGAATCACTAGTAATCTTGAGTGGGTAAGTTCTTCCACTTGTTGAGATACTCTGAAATTGATCAATTTCATAGCTTTCAAGTTCTTGTTTCTATGACTGCTTCAAGTTCCAATATGATTTTTCCTTCCTCATCAAGCTCTAGCAATATTGTTTGAATTGGGAGCATTGTCACCTATAACCTTCTTTAAGATGAAACATGGAAAACTGGGTGCACTCGAGAAGCTGCAAGAAACTCCAATTTGTATGCCATAGTGCCAATCTTTTGCAACAACTTATATGGACAATAATACTTTGGTGATAATTTATTATCCTTCTTAACTTGCTTGAGGGACATTTTTTTATATGGTTGTAGCCGTAGGAATACCCAGTCACCTACATCAAAACTTATTTTGTTGTGATGCTGATATGCTTATTGTTTCATTCTATTATGCGCCAAAGTGAGGTTATCATTTAAGAGTTAAGAACTTGTTGTTGATGATCGATGTGATCTTCCACTACTTGAACCTTAGAATTTTCTCTTAAATATGATGTGATGTATGGTGGATGATATCCATAAAGTTCCATAAATGGGGTCATTTTTGCTACAATATGGAAGGAAGTGTTATACCACCATTCAGCTAGAGGCAACCATTTGACCCATTATGTTTGTTTATCAAAGACAAAGCAATGAAGATATCCTTCCAAACATTTATTTACTATCTCAGTTTGCCCATCAGATTCAAGATTATAAGATGAGAAATGAGCTAACTGAGTACCGAGACAAGAAAATAATTATGTCCAAACATTTCCAGTGAAAATGGGATCTCTGTGGCTTACAGTAATCTTTGGGTTCCCATGTAGCTTTTGAATTGTTTCCATAAATGCAGTAGAAACTGTGTTGGATTTAAATGGATGAGATAATGCACAAAAGTGTGCATACTTGGTAAGTCTTTCAACTTCCACCATGATGACACTCTTTCCTTCAGACTTTGGTAAGCCTGTGATATAATCCAGTAAAACCTCCTCCCAACATTGACTTGGAATGGATAAAAATTGTAACAAACCTGTGGTCTTAATTGTTTCAAATTTATTTTGTTGGAAAACTAAACATTCCGCCACAAACTTTTGAATAAAGGTTTTTGTGAAGTCCATCGTAGCTAAGACTGGTGCTTGGCACATTGCCTCTTTAAGATGTTCAATGGCCTTTGTTGCTTCTAGAGTCCATGAAAATTGATTTTCTTTCAATAATGTTGTTAGAGGTGCTTCTATTCTCCCATAATTCCTAACAAACTTGCGATAATACCCTATCAAATCGAGAAATCCCTGCATATGCTTTATGGATGTGGGGATTTTCCATTCCTTAATGGATTTAATTTTGCTAGGGTCTACCTTAACAGTTTCATGAGATACAATATGACCCAAATATTCCAACTCTCATACTCCAAAGAAAGATTTGGAGCTTTTTGCATATAATTATTTCTCCTCCAATAGACTGAGCACCCTAACAACATGTTGAACATGATCCTTTCAAGGCTTGCTATAGATTAGTACATCACCAAAAAATACTAACACAAATTTTCTAAGGAAGGGTTTGAAAATGGAATTCATCAAACCTTGAAATGTAGAAAGTTCATTGGTAAGGCCAAAAGGCATGACCAAAATTCATAATGACCCTCATGAGTTCTAAATGTTGTTTTAGGAATTTATTCATTCTTCATTCTTATTTGATGATATCCCGAATGAAGATCCAACCTGGTGAAGTAAATCGATCCATGCAATTCATCCAATAATTCATCAATCACGGGAATGGGAAACTTATCTTTAATAGTAAGCTTGTTGAGCTCCCTATAATCCAGACATGTGTGCCATGATCCATCCTTTTTGTGCAGCAATACTACTGGAGTAGAGAAAGAACTTTGACTAGGTTGAATTATACTAGCCTCTAGCATTTCTGAAACCATACGTTCGATTTCACTCTTTTGGGCATAGGGATATCTATAAGGCTTGATGTTTGGAGGAACACTTCCTGGAATCAAATGAATAGCATGATCATGATCATGAATAGGTGGGAGGCCCTTTGGGAGGCTCAAATACCTTGGAATGATTGTCCAAGACTTTTTGGAGATCTGGAGAAATAGATGATTTCGATGTGGGAACCTCTAGCGAACATAATTGTGTAATTACACCTCATTGTTATTTCTTTACAATATTTGTCATTCTGTTATAGCTGATTATCTTTCCTGGTTTCCCTGTGATACCCCTTAATTCAACTTCCTTTCCTTCTGAACAAAATTTCTTGAAAGGTTTTTGAAAATTAAAAGCTATTGTACCCAAGGATTGTAGCCATTGGACTCCTAGTACAACATTAGCACCACCCATTGGAATGGAAACAATTGGGCTATTCAATACATATTCTCCCATGGATAGCTTGATATTATGGCACTTTCTAGAGAAATTTATGGTTCCTCCACTTGTAACCATCACTTGACACCCTAGCACTGGATATAGGAAGCAATTCAATTCCTTGGCTATCTTACAATCAATAAAATTATGAGTATTTCTTGAATCATTCAACACTATTACCTTTTCCTTCTTGATATGTCCTTCTATCTTGATAGTTTGAGGAGTGGTAATTCTAGCTAATGCATTACAAGATATGGTCAGATTCATTTCTTCTTTCTCTAGGCTTTGTTTGTGGTGTATATCCTCTTCTTTTGATGTTTCTTGTTCCTTTTCTTCCTCCTCTTCATAATCTATGTAAAATAATTTCTTCTCAGCACACTTATGACCTTTAGTGTATTTGCTATCACAACGGTAACAAAGCCCTTTTTCTCTTTTTTCTTCCAATTGTTGTGGTGTCAACCTTGTAGGTTGTGAAAGGCTAGGGGTAACAACACTTCCATCTTGATAATTGTGAGTGGTAGACTTCCTGGTTGCCATAATTTTTCTTTCTATTTTTCTTGCCAACCTGAATGCTTTCTTCAATGAATCAGGTTCCCAAGGGTGAACCTCATGTTGGATGCTATCCTTTAAAGTCCCTATGAACACATCAACCCTATGCTGCTCTGGAATATATTTTACCCTTATATTCAATTTTTGGAAGTCCTCAATTTTCTCCATCATTGAACCCTTTTGTTTGAGATTTATCAATTCGCTAAAAAAAGTGTTGCTTTTTGTATCCTCATAATGTGCTATCATCTCTTCCATAAAAATTGTCCAAGTGACAATTTGTTTATAAGAGCAAATCCATCGATACCATACAAACTGATTTGGTTCCAAATATAAAGTTGCAATGCATACCTTTTATGTGTTTTGCACATTATGGAGATCGAAATATTGCTCTATATGTAGTATCCATGTTACGGGATCCTCGCCATCAAACTTACTCATATTGATCTTTGGAACATGGTGGGTCTTAAATCCAATGTTAAAGTCTATGAAATCATGATTAACATTTCTTTTGTTCTTATCATGAGTTTCCTTTACTACCCTTTCACCATTAGTAAGCATTTATTGTAGCAACGTTGTCAAATATGTCTTCAAATCTTCCATTTTACCTTCCATCTTAGCTTCGACATCATTCATCTTAGCTTCCAAACCATCCATCTTAGCTTCCACATCATTCATCTTAGCTTCCATGCCTTTATTTAAACCATACATCTCACCTTCCATGCCATCCATCTTAGCTTCCACGCCTTTCCTTAAACCATTCATCTTAGCTTCTGTTACTTTTTGTGAGAGTGACTTTTGTTGCACTTCGTCTCGTAATTTTGATATATCATGTTGCATTTCTTCTTCTTCTTCATGATTCATGCTATATCTTTCGGATTTCTTACTATGTGCTTCCATTTTCTTTCTTCGGGGCATCAATTATTGATAATTATGCTTAACTATGCCCTTTGAATTCCTTCAAACTATTTTTTCAAACCAAACATATGCAAAAAAAAATTAAAACTACACTTTTTTTCACTTTGTAGGAGCTCGATATTGAATCTAATGTATCTTTTAAATTTGATATCTCCAAGGTTTGAAATTGAAAACTATGGTATCCCTCTGAGTCTTCTTTCCAACGCCACTAGTCTGATCGAAATTGGATACTCCAAGAAAGAGTTATGCCCAATCTCCCAGTATGACCTAATTATAAACTTTTTAAGTAGAGTGAACTTGTACGAAGTGCCATGTGTTACTGTTTCAACCTTCGAATCTGAAAACAATGCACAAAAAACTACAGTCTGTCCTATTTTTGTAAATTCTTACAAAATTTACATCTGATACTCAGAGAGAAAGTTATGATGATTTTCCCAAGGTCACCTATTTAGGATGTAATTCAAGAACCTGTAAAAACCCTAACTTCCATAGATCATATCTACGAAAATATAGCGAGATGAGAACTGGAATTTGGACCCGAGAATCATTAAGATATCGACTAAAATGGTTTTTTCTTTGAGATTCTGAAATGTTGCAGAAAAAATGTTATATCAAAACTTCGACTATGACCTATTTGGAGCAGCGAAACCCTAGAATTCAAAGCTCTGATACCGAATGTTATGAAACCAGCTCACAAAAAGATATAAAATATAGATCAACGCCTTAGAAATCAACCTCTTTGAGGGGGAAACCTCCTTTACATTACACAAATGAACAATTCTTGGATGATATAAATGACTAAACCTCCTTTCTATATATAGGAGTCTAAGGGGTCACAATATAATCAAAACAAACATAACAATAATAATATAAGGGTACAACAATAATAATAGTGGACTTCTATGCGGCACACTAATAACAATATGAGGACAATAGGGCACAATAATAACAATAATGCTTACAATGACAATAGTAATGGGGGAATCACTAGTGTTATAGGGACCTAACAAGGTTTTGGATTCCTCTTTAGTCCCACAATGACTTTTGTGATGAAGCTTCATTCTCCTTATTCTTCGCTATCTTTTTGGATTTATACCCTAGAGGCTGTCACATGTTGAGTTGTACTACTGCATTGCATGTTGACTATTTGTACCTTTTGGCCTTAAGTCGACTTCACTTGGACTCATGTATCAGCCACTTTTTGACTATGTCTTTCTACAAAATCAACCTTGCAATCACTTAGCCTCCACAACTTGACACCTTGTGCCCATGGAAAGAACATTTATTTGAGTTTCATTGACCAGTTTCATCACCTTGCATTGAGCATAGGAGTGTTCCTCTCCTAGGAACTAACACATCTATATCTAGACACTCATTCTTTCCACTGTACCATAGGCATTGTTTTATTCTTTTTTAGGCTTTTATATGAAAAAGACAAAAAAAAATTATATATTCCAAAAAAAGGTGGGAACTGGACTTTACTTCCATAATTGATGGCAGCAAGAGTCAGTTGTGTCACCCTTCAACAAAGCACTCAAAGCAAGCCTTTCCTCCATCGCGATGGGATTTAGTTTGACTTGGGAGAGCCATAACCTTGTCATTGAGTGAGTACTCCTCCGGCTGGTTATCTCTTCCAATCATATGGAGAGTTTGATTATGCTTCTTGCATGAAAAACTTATACAAAGTTATCATATGTTGCTATACAGTCGCATTTTGAGTCATGCTTTTGTTCAAGGGAAGTAAACCTAAGTCGGCCTTTCTGCGGTGTCTCTTGACTCGTTTTCAGTCGACCACACCTAGTCTCTCATAGTTAGGTTCAGTATCACATTAGCTATTTGGTCATTTTCTTGTGCTAGTTAAGGAGTTCTCCATTGACTACTTGCTAGCAGCTCTACTTTTATCAACTTCGACAAATTTCTCTAAGAGTAGGCCTAGAGACGCACCTTAGCCCTATTTCCATCCTTGATACTGACCTTGTGCTCAACATCGATCAATACCATGGATCTTTGATTGAATGGTTTCCCTTGTGTTCGGTGCGAGCTTACATTATCACACATTACGATTCATGCAGTACCTTGGTTTTCATTTGTCCCTATTGGTGGTTTCCTCGCCTCTCTTTCAGCGTTCATTATTGGTTGGTTTAGAGGGTTTTTTTCATGCACTAGCAACATCTTGTGTACGCCAGAAACATGATTCTGTATGGTTACTTCATTCTTCTTCATTTGATTCCTTCCATATTATTGGCCTATGGCTTACACTCACGCTAGATTAATGTAGGATTCCTTAATGCCTTCCCTCTAGCATATTTTTTTGTCCTTTATCGGCATTGTTTCCTCTGTCCTCACACCTTGCCTTTGTTTATGAACTAAGTAAGCAAACATAAACAAAGATTGAAAGAGAAAAGCTCAGTCGAAGAACAAGTACTTGGATTAGCATGAGATGAGTTGTTGTGGTTTATAAAAAAGGCTCCAAAACAAAGCATGGGAAAAATTTTGTAAAATGGTTATAGCCATTACAACATAACCATGTAATTTTTTCAGGAAATAAACATATATATTAAGAATTCATGAAAAAAATTTCTTCCAAATTCTTTAAAAAAAGAAAGGGCATGGTTAACTATACCTCTCTATGTAGAAATACAAAAAACCCCATAAAAACATTCCAAGAAAATAACATGGTTTACTTATTTTTTTATCAATAAAAATTCATGATTTTTCAAAAAAAAATAGTATGATTAATCTATCTTTTTATGAATAAAAATATACAAACCTTTTCATTCTTTTCCAAGAAAATAACATGGTACTTGTATTTTTATGTACAAAATGGCAAAAATTTTGTAAGGAAATTAGCACGATTAATCTTTGTCTTTACACCCGCAGGACCATGAAATTTTTCAAAAGTTTAATGCACAGTGAAGCTATATTTCCACGAGTTTATTAACACGTTAACTATACTTCTGTGCACCAAAATAACTAAATTTTTTAACAAAATTATTTTAAAACAATTAGCACGTTTAACCATACCTTTCTGCACACAAAAATAATAATTTTCCGGTTATAAAGACATTACAAATATTTCCAATAAAAATAACTTAAATTTACGCAACGTTAACCTCTGGCTTATGAAAAAATTGAATTACTAAAACGTTAATCTTTGGCTTATGAAAACTTTGAATTGGTAAATATATTGATAAACCACTGTAAGTACTTTTAGTAAAAATAATTTTAAAAAATTAGATATATGGCCGATTAAAATAATTTGAAAATTTATTATATTTACATATATATTTTTAAAATGGTAAAAAAGTTTATTTAATTTAATTATTAAATTAGTAATAAATTATAATTATAATTAACTATTCTTTAAAATATTTATTATTTATTATTATTATTCGTAAATTTATTCATCACTTTTTTTGAAAAATATCTATCTCTTATTTTTTAAATATTACACGCTGATTCATCACCCTTCTAATATATAAGCTGATTCATACATATATATATATATATATATATAAGAGTGGATGGTTTTATTATATACAAATTTTATGTAAGAGTGGGTGGACGTCGTATTTTGGAATATGCGTTTCACCATTTCAATTTTGTTTAAAAAACAACTTAGCTGGTTGGTCAAGATGTCACATCTATCTAATAAAAAATATTCTCTTTATTTTACATTTAATATTCTTTTTCTTTATTTTACATTGAGGATTTGAAATTTATTTAGAATCTTAATCTCGTGAGCTTTCTCATTTTAAATTTAATATATTTAAGTTAATGATAGGACATTCTCTCTTCTTTAAGCAAGACACTGTATGGATAGCCCAGCTGAAGATTGCATTGGTAGGCACCCTCTTGTGCCAAATGGGGGTGTGTAAAAAGTATATATCTATACGGATGTTAATGATTTAATGCTGTGTAAAAAGTATATATCTATACGGATGTTAATGATTTAACGCTGTTTAGTTGATTGTTTAATGTTAGTTTCAATTCATAATTCATATTTGAGATAATTTGAGTGTGAATTAGATGTATTCATATTTGAGATAATTTGAGTGTGAATTAGATGTAACATTGTTAATGATTTAATGTTGTTGATCGTTTAATGCGGGCTTTAATTCATAATTCATATCTGAGATAATTTGAGTGTGAATTAGATATTTAAATTTTATATTTTTTAAAATATTTTAATAATAAATTTAAATAAATTATTCAAAATTTATTTGAATTAATTTGTGTGGATATCAATTCATATATATTTATATATAGAAAAGATAAAATAAAAAATATGATTATATTTTTATTTGGTTATATATACTCTAATTAGCATTCAAAAATACAATTTAAACAATGAAAAATAACACATTGTATTTTGCGCTTGAAAAAAGTTCCATGGGAAGAAATTTGATCCCTCTAGGCCCATGTTAGATCCATACTTAAGATAGATTTCTGCCCATTAATTTTGATATTTATAATAATTTTGGTATTTGTAATTTTAAGACTTTAGATTGTTGTTCTTCGACTTGTTTCTCACGCTCCCTTTAACATCCAAAAAACATGTTTATACTATTTTCATAGATAATCAAATATATATATATATATATATATATATATATATATATATAATATATAATATATATTATAGAGGTAATTAATATAGTTTTCAAGATAATTCAATTAAAGTTTAATATAGTTTTAATATAATATACTTTAATTTTAGTATGGTTTATAGTTTAATGTTGCAACGGGGTAAGTTGATGATAGTTTTTCATGGCCTCTTAGTGGCAATGTAAATTTAGAAAAAAAACAATATGTTAATTTGGAAGAATGATTAAAGGTACATACACAATGAATTTGAAGATGGTGTAAAATGATGAAATGTTAAAAAATGAAAATAATTTTAGTTTAAACAAATTGTGTGTAACTATGTGAATTTAAGTCGACATTCTTCTTTAATGTGTGCGAGCATCAAGCCTCCGGGCCAAAGGCTACGGATGAAGGCCAAAAAAAGGGTCACTATCATCTCCTTAACTGGTCATCGTCTTTATTTTCTTGATTTTTCAGATGGCAATGATTGGTTTGCGCAGTCGTGGAACACTGGCGTTTATATTTTCTACTTCTTTGCTTTTGAATGGGGATAATGCTTTGGCATTACAGGGCTAGGTAACCAATTAACTCCTCTAGAAAAATTCAACAATTCTAATTTAATAATCCTATCGACTTCTCTTTGTACCTTTTGGGACAATTGCTAGTGATAAATATGGTTGATATATTTCATAAGTATCGGTTTATATCATAAAATATCAAAATATACCAATATTAAAAATTAAATTAATATTTTTAAAATTATATATTGAATTAGATTGTTTTTTATGTCATATTTAATTGTTAATCAATTTTCCTAATTGATGTGGCCAGCCCACGTGGTCCCATGCTAGCCCAACCTACGTGGACCTTCACTGATATTTTGATTCGGATATGGTGTGATTGCAATTTATTTGGTAGGTGATTATTAATCAACCCACGATACTTACCTTGTCTCTGCCTGCGACACCTGTCCTCCTCGAAGTTACCAAACCCTAATTTCACTTACTCCCTTTTCATTGCCGGTTCGCGCCTATTCGGTCATTTTCACCCCATCACTTTGCTCTCTGTGGTTTCGCTCTGGTGTTCGGCTCCGCCTCTGGTTTTTCTCTGCCTGTGGTGATACACTGTTGAACTTTCGATGGTTTTATGGGAAAACGATGTGGTTTAACTCTGTCAACTCGTCGGTGTATTCGATTCAGGCTTTATTGGTGAGTTATGGTTCCTCCACTATGCATTCAGTTTGTTTTTGTGGCTGTGTGAGCATTACTGGTTTCTACTCCTGTACATGCTGTCTGTTCTGGTCATTTGTTTTATGAATTCGTGGTGAATGCTGGTAGTGAGGGTTATCTGGTTTGCTCTGTTGACAAGTGCACAGTTCGATGGCTTTCCACCTGGTCCTTCTCCGGCGCTCGGCACTGTAACATCAGGTAATATATTGTTTCTTGCTATATTTCGTTGTTCTCTGTTCGAGCTAGAGCTAACATCCCGCAGCCCCTCTGTGGTCAGGGTTTCACTTCGTTTCTGCGAGCTTATCAGTTCGGTTCACTTCAGGTATGGCTATTCTCCTCAGCCATACACAGGTTTCATTTTCTGTTAATTCCTTTACAGCTTCATGATGTTGTTTCTGGTGTGAGGGTTTTGATTTGGTTACAAACCCTAACTTCAATCTTCGGTGGTGATTGTAGGTGACCGGTTCCGTGACTTCGCAAGGGTTTCGGTCGATACCTCTCGGGTAGCTCTGTTCTTATTTCAGTTTCTTCCGTGGCTCTTCGTATTTTCTATGTTTACTTGCAACTGTTGTCTGTATATTAGATAGCTGTCGAGTCTAGTGTTTGTATTGGCTCCAAACCCGTAGCCGTAGCTTGGAGGGTTTCTGTGAAGTCTTTTATTTAGTGGCTTGGTTCAACGAACCCTCGTTGCACAGTTCTTTCATGTAATTTAGCATTCGATAGATTTGCAATGTAATATACAGTGGTATATAATATGTGTTTAAGTTCGGTTCTGGTGCTTACCCGGTTTCGACTGTGGACTGTTGTATCCTGCGATATTGTTTGCTTCTTCTCGCCTTCTGCTCACTCTCGGTCTCGGCTAGTCATTAGACTTTTGGGGTCGTGAAACCCTGTCACTGTATTTGCCTGCAATGAATTGAATGTACAGTAATATATATGTGAATTCTATTACAGAGGACATAAATATTGCAATCGTATGTTTATTTGTGCACTGAATTTTGATGAAGGAAATTGAATGTATTTCTCTTATTCTCTTTCAAATGCTTCGCTGCTGAACCCTTCTGGGTTATTTCGTCTGTCCTTTTATACAATAGTTTCAGGCAGTTAGATAACTGCTGGTAGTTATTCCATTACAGTTTGCTTGGCAGTTACTATAAACTTACTTTACTTGACTATTTGCTTGTTTACTTGTCTCCTTTGTTCCATAAGGGTTTGTTGTTTACATTGCTCATTGATATTAATCTAATTTTAACAATTCTAATTAAGACCTGTTACTACAGTTAAAACAAAATAAACAGAAATTAAGCTAACAGAATCTAATGCTGTAGTTGACCATGGAAGAAATAAAATAAAAACTTAAGAACTCTGACAGGCTTGCTGTCCATTTGCGAATTGTTCATCTTTCCCAATCTTCTTCAGGAACTTTGTCCGCCCTCTCTCGGTCTTCACCCTGTCGACCAGATGCTCCTGCATCAGGCTGCCAGGGTAAAAGAGAGATCTCATGGCTCCGTTCCATGAGTTCCTCCACCGAGTAGCCCGCCTTCCAAATCTGTGTCTCATCGAGCCAGGAGCTGTCCTCCATTGGACGGTCCTTCCACTTGACGAGATAAAGCAGATACTCCTTCCTGCGCGTCTTCTTGGCTCCCTGTGTGCTGATGATTCCTTCGATTTCATGGGTCTTGACCAACGGTAACTGTTTCTTCCAAAGACTGCTCTTGAACTGGGTGTCCCATTGTGGCTGTACCATTCTTTCATCTTCCGCCTAGGCATGATATGGGAACAGGTCTGCCACGTTGAATATGGGTGATATACCTATATCAGGTGGCAGCTGAATTTCATATGCATTCACTAAAAATTTGCGCAGAATTTTGCATGGGCCGATTTTCTTGAACTTCAGTTTGTTATACGTACCCTTAGGAAACCGTTCCCGGCGCAAATGCGCAAGGACTTCGTCTCCAATCTCAAAATGTGCCTCACACCGCCTTATGTCTGCGTGCTGTCATGTAATCTCAATTTGACTTTCTCATGCAGTTCGCTCATTGCTTCGGAAAAATCTTCCCCGTCTTCACTTCTCCTTTCTAGCTGTCCCAAATCTCGTAACTCATGTACTCCTCGCGGATGCATACCATACAAGATTTGGAATGGGCTAAGACCGGTGCTCCGATTAGGCGAATCGTTATAAGCGAATTCTGCCTGGGCAAGAGCTCGATCCCACAATCGCAAGTTTTCTCCTATCAAGCTTCGTAACAAGTTGCCCAAACTCCTGTTCACTAGCTCTGTCTGTCCATCAGTCTGCAGGTGATATGCAAAACTGAAATTTAACTGTGTGCCCAGCTTTTTCCACAGGGTGCGCCAAAAATGCCCTGTAAATTTCACATCCCTGTTTGAAACTATAGTTTTAGGTAAGCCATGTAATCGAACTACTTCTGTGAAGAAGAGATGTGCCACGTTTGTGGCGTCGCTAGTCTTCCGGCACGGAATGAAATGAGCCATCTTTGAAAACCTATCTACCACCACCATCACTGAATCATATCCCCGTTGCGTTCTAGGCAATCCTACGACAAAGTCAATGCTAACTGAATCCCACGACCTACTTGGAACTCGTAGGGGTGTGTATAATCTAGTATTCTGGCTGTGTCCTTTCGCCAGTTGGCAGATTTTACACCTGGTTACATACCTCTGTACGTCCCGACTCATTTTCGGCCAGTAATAAAAATGTCCTAGCTGTTCCAACGTTTTATCGACGCCAAAATGTCCTGCTAAACCGCCACTGTGTTTCTGTTTTACTAAATTTTCCCTCATCGAACAATCCGGAATACATAGCTGTCCACCTCGAAATAATAATCCTTCCTGTAAATTAAAATCTAGCCATGGGCTTGTATTCCTTAAGACAGGATTTTGGCATGCCTCAAAGGCTTCCTTGAAATCCGCGTCCATCTGGTACAAATCCTTCAAACACTCAAATCCCATCACCTGTATGCCACTTTCCTGTAAGAGAAAGGCTCTTCTGCTTAAAGCATCCGCCACTTTGTTGGCTTGCCCACTTATGTGCTTCAACACAAAAGTAAAACTTTGCAGGTACTCCACCCACTTGGCGTGCTTATGGTTCAGTTAGTGCTGCTGTGTTATGTCCTGTAACGCAGAATTATCAGAGAATAAAACGAACTCATTACCTAGTAAGTAGTGCCTCCAATGCTTCAAGGCTTGAACCACTACATAGAATTCTTTGTCGTATGACGAATACTTCTGCCGACTTTCATTTAGTTTCTCACTAAAGAACGCCACTAGTCTGTCCTCTTGACTGAGTACAGTGCCAATAGCTGTCCTGCTTGCATCAAACCGAACCTGAAAAGGTTTGCTAAAATCGGGCAGCCTCAAGATTGGCCTCTCCGTTATTTTCCGCTTCAGAAGTTGGAAACTGTCTTCTGCCGCCTTAATCCAGCAAAAAGGTTGGCTGGACTTTTTGATGGTCTCTAGCATTGGCGCGTAGATTTCACTAAATTCTTAATGAACTTTCTATAAAAACTTGCTAAACCGTGAAAGCTACGTACCTCGAATAAATTCTTCGGTGACAGCCAACTTATGATCGCTGTAATCTTCTCTGGGTCCATTTTTAACTCATTCTCTGCCACTACAAATCCCAGATAAATTAACTCCTTTTGTAAGAAAGTTCATTTCTTCAAATTTATCAGCAGTTTGTTCTGCTGCAGCTTCTCGAATACTCTTCGAATATGTTGAAGGTGCTCTCTTTTCGTCCTGCTAAAAATTAAAATATCGTCCAGATAGACTATCACGAATTTTCCAATAAATTCCTTTAACATTTCGTTCATTAGTCTCATAAAAGTACTTGGAGCGTTACTCAACCCAAATGGCATAACCATCCATTCGTACAGTCCTTCGTTGGTCTTAAAGGCTGTCTTCCATCTGTGTCCTTCTCTAATTCTGATCTGATGATACCCACTTTTCAGATCTATTTTTGTAAAATATGCTGCTCCACTAAGACAGTCCATCATGTCATCCATCCTAGGCAAGGGAAACCTGTATCGAATGGTGATCTTGTTTATAGCCCGCGAATCTGTGCACATTCGCCATTCTCCACCCCCTTCTTGGGCACAAGGACTGTAGGTACTGCACAGGGGCTTAAACTCTCTCTGATCAGTCCCTTATCTAACAACTCCTGCACTTGTTTGCATACTTCTTCATTGTCCTTTGGACTCATTCTGTACGCTGCCTTGTTCGGTAAGCTTGCTCCTGGTATAAAATCAATGTGGTGGCTGATGCTCCTTCTAGGAGGCAACTTATCAGGTAACTCATCAGCCGCAATGTCTTGAAATTCTTCTAACAGCTCTTGTATTTCTTTGGGCAATTCTGATTTCTCTAAGTTTAGTAATACTGGCTTCATTCTCCTCACAACTGCAAAATTAATTTCATTTTCCCCAACCTGCTTTATGAACTGTTTTCCTCCCATTAATAGCGCCTTTGTTCCACTTGATTCTGCTGAATCTTCCTCTTTGATGGGTACAAGTGTGTGTTTGACCCCATCCTTTGTAAACTTATAACAATTAGTTTTCCCATCGTGTGTCACCTTCCTGTCATACTGCCATGGTCTTCCAAGCAATATGTGGCACACGTCCATTGGCATAATATCACATACCACTGTATCGTGGTACTTACCAATGCGAAACTCTACCTCGCATTGTTCATCAATCAACAGCTGGTGGCCTTTCTGCAGCCACAACACCTTGTAAGGTGTGGGGTGCTTCAGCCGCTTCAACCCCAGTTTTTCCACCATCTCAGTGGCAACCAAGTTATCCGTACTCCCGCTATCTATTATCACCTTGCAGCATTTCCCATGCAATTTACAAACTGTCCGGAACAATGACTTTCGCTGTGTTGGTTCAGCCACTTCCTTGGTTGGCTTTAACAACACTTTATTCAAAATCAACGCTTCTCCCGTTTCTACCATGTCTTCCACTTCCCGTGGTTGTGCTTCAGCTTCTTCAGGCTGAATCATATATGTTCCCCTCTGACCTGTCTGCTCAACTTCTGGACATTCAAAGGATCGATGCCCCCATTTTTGACACCTGTAGCACTGGAAACTAGTCCCTCTTCCGCGGCCATTCCCTCGTGCTGTCTCCTTTGTCTCCTGTCCCTGAAGTTTTTGAGCTGCTGCCTTCTTCGCTATTCGCAGCACTCTTTCCTCTACCGTAGGACTGTCCTCGTCCTCTACCATTCCCTCTCCCTCTCCTGTTATTCTGCTTCCGATTAATTTTCTCCTCAGCCTTCACAGCACTCTGAAAGGCTTCTTCAATATTTTGGGGAGAAAGAATGCTAATTTCATCCAGGATTTCCATCCTCAAGCCATTGACATACCTCGCTGTTTTTTCCGGAGTTTCATCCGTATAACTAGCACGTAGATTTACTTGGTAGACCTCTTTCGTATACTCTTTGACAGTCATACCTTTCTGTCTCAAATTCTGTACTCGCCGACATAGTTCAACCTGGTAATCTTTCGGCAGAAATCTGCCTTTCAATTTTTCTACCATTCTTGACCATTTTCGTATGGGTAATTTGTTCAGTCTTTTTCTGTCTGCTTGGACATTGTCCCACCACAAGAGGGCATGTCCCTTTAACTTAGTAGCAACGAACTTGACTCTCTTATCCTCCTTAACTTCCTCATTTTCGAAATATTTATCTAGTTCGCTTATCCAATCCAATAGGATATCAGCAGACAGACTGCCATCGTAATTTGAAATCTCTATTTTGGGTTTGCTGCTGGCCAATAAAATTGAACGCAATAGTCTCAATTCTGGAGCTTCTTCATCAGACCCGTCTGTAGCAGCTACCGCTTCTTCCTCACTGTCATCTCCCAGTTCCTGGTCTCTTCGTCTACCCTCTTCCACTGCTTCCAAGCGAGCTGTAAGAACTCTAATCTGTTCCCTCAATCCTTCATCTGCTCCTCTACGTGCACCTCTTCCACATCCTCGTCTTGGCGCTTGCCCTTCTGCCATCTTCCTCTATATATATATATAAAAAAAACTGCTCTGATACCAATTGATGTGGCCAGCCCACGTGGTCCCACGCTAGCCCAACCTACCTGGACCTTCACTGATATTTTGATTCGGATATGGTGTGATTGCAATTTATTTGGTAGGTGATTATTAATCAACCCACGGTACTTACCTTGTCTCTTCCCGCGACACCTGTCCTCCTCGAAGTTACCAAACCCTAATTTCACTTACTCCCTTTTCACTGTTGGTTCGCGCCTATTCGGTCATTTTCACCCCGTCACTTTGCTCTCTGTGGTTTCGCTCTGGTTTTCGGCTCCGCCTCTGGTTTTTCTCCGCCTGTGGTGATACACTGTTGAACTTTCGATGGTTTTATGGGAAAACGATGTGGTTTAACTCTGTCAACTCGTCGGTATATTCGATTCAGGCTTTATTGGTGAGTTATGGTTCCTCCACTATGCATTCAGATTGTTTTCGTGGCTGTGTGAGCATTACTGGTTTCTACTCCTGTACATGCTGTCTGTTCTGGTCATTTGTTTTATGAATTCGTGGTGAATATTGGTAGTGAGGGTTATCTGGTTTGCTCTGTTGACAAGTGCGCAGTTTGATGGCTTTCCACCTGGTCCTTCTCCGGCGCTTGGCACTGTAACATCAGGTAATATATTGTTTCTTGCTATATTTCGTTGTTCTCTGTTCGAGCTGGAGCTAACATCCCGCAGCCCCTCTATGGTCAGGGTTTCACTTCGTTTTTGCGAGCTTATGGGTTCGGTTCACTTCAGGTATGGCTATTCTCCTCAGCCATACACGGGTTTCGGTTTCTGTTAATTCCTTTACAGCTTCACGATGTTGTTTCTGGTGCGAGGGTTTTGATTTGGTTACAAACCCTAACATCAATCATCGGTGGTGATTGCAGGTGACCGGTTCCGTGACTTCGCAAGGGTTTCGGTCGATACCTCCCGGGTAGCTCTGTTCTTATTTCAGTTTCTTTCGTGGCTCTTCGTATTTGCTATGTTTACTTGCAACTGTTGTCTGTATATTAGATAGCTGTCGAGTCTAGTGTTTGTATTGGCTCCAAACCCATAGCCGTAGCTTGGAGGGTTTCTGTGAAGTCTTTTATTTAGTGGCTTGGTTCAACGAACCCTCGTTGCACAGTTCTTTCATGTAATTTAGTGTTCGATAGATTTGCAATGTAATATACAGTGTTATATAATATGTGTTTAAGTTCGGTTCTGGTGCTTACCCGGTTTCGACTGTGGACTGTTGTATCCTGCGATATTGTTTGTTTCTTCTCGCCTTCTGCTCACTCTCGGTCTCGACTAGTCATTAGACTTTTGGGGTCGTGAAACCCTGTCACTGTATTTGCCTGCAATGAATTGAATGTACAGTAATATATATGTGAATTCTATTACAGAGGACATAAATATTGCAATCGTATGTTTATTTGTGCACTGAATTTTGATGAAGGAAATTGAATGTATTTCTCTTATTCTCTTTCAAATGCTTCGCTGTTGAACCCTTCTGGGTTATTTCGTCTGTCCTTTTATACAATAGTTTCAGGTAGTTAGATAACTGCTGGTAGTTATTCCATTACAGTTTGCTTGGCAGTTACTATAAACTTACTTTACTTGACTATTTGCTTGTTTACTTGTCTCCTTTGTTCCATAAGGGTTTGCTGTTTACATTGCTCATTGATATTAATCTAATTTTAACAATTCTAATTAAGACTTGTTACTACAGTTAAAACAAAATAAACAGAAATTAAGCTAACAGAATCTAATGCTGTAGTTGACCATGGAAGAAATAAAATAAAAACTTAAGAACTCTGACAGGCTTGCTGTCCATTTGTCGAACTGTTCATCTTTCCCAATCTTCTTCAGAAACTTTGTCCGCCCTCTCTCGGTCTTCACCCTGTCGACCAGATGCTCCTACATCACTAATATCTATTTTAAAATAATTAACAATAACCAGAAATAAATTGTAACGATTTTTATTTTTTTAAATATTTCCAAAAAAAATGTAGTTGAAATTTCTTTGCAACTTAGTTAACTTTTTTTCAATTTAATTAAAAATGCTACCAATTAAATTAAATGAAATTTATATAAAATATTTTGACTAAGAAATAAATTACAATATTTTAAATAGGAGTTGCTTTTAGTGAGATTTTTTGGACTTTAAAGCTGAAAAATTTGAGGTGAAATCTTGATTTGTGTTATTTAAATTGGTTTCTTTATATAATATAAGATTCAACACCCTGAAAAAGCCTAGGGCACTTTGTTTGTGCACTAGTTACCCATCATGCTTGTGATTTCAATAAATTCTTGTTAAATTTGAGAGAAATTAGACCGAAAAGCTCAGAAAAAAGCTTCCAAAAAATCACACTAAAAAAAACTTTTTTAAATATGTAATATTAATGACTATTGATATTGATTCATATATTATAAAAAACTTATTGTAATTAATTATATATATAATATAAATATATATATAAATATATATATATATATAATATATATATATATATATATATATATAGAGATATAATCAATAATAACTAAAATAAAATAGTATTACAAATAAATATTTGATGTTAATAGATATATTTTTACTTATTTATTTTTAATCATAATTTCTTTGTCGGGGAAACAATTATCACTGATTATTATGGGTAATGTGAATATTTGATATTTATAATATTAAAAAGAATTTTTTCAGTAAAAAATAAATAGGAAAAAATTTTGTGATCATGATGGTGAACCACACTAGCTAGTTTGAAAAACATGGTAAAATTTTCTCCTATATAATTTCTACTGAATTTTTTTAATATAATATAAATAACAAAAATCTAAATTTATAAATTTACAATATTTTTTATTTATTTATTTTTATCCTAATTCAATTTCATCAGAAAATCAACTAAAACAACCATCCCTAACTGTTACTGTTGTTACTGTTATCTCAGACTGCAAACTAACTCATCACCAAATGAAATGGAAAGTCTACCTTTTTCCTTCGTACGACCAACTTCGCGCGTCACCTCGCTTGTGTCATATTCCTCGCTCAAAGACAATTTCGAAGAAGAAAAGACAAAAGCCCCCAAAGACGGGGAAATGCATAGAAAGGAGAAAGTTGAAAGCCGGCCTACCCTTCTGCTCTACAAATCTCAGCGGAGGATTGATTCGTTTTCCCATGGATCTGTTCTTTTTGCCTCCTAAATTGAATGGCTCTCATTGAGGCAATAATATTTGCAGGCATCACATCCATTTTGGTGGGAAGAACTTATTCCCGTCATGACATTCATTTTCCTTATTCTGAATGCAATGAAGACCAGCGCAATTTCTTTACGCAAGGCAACGCCACAGTATTCTCTGTCACCCAAAGCCTTGGAGCTCACGCTCGATACAGCTAATAGTGCGTATTATCTAAAAGAGAATTCAGGAAGAGCGTTAAGGAAAAAGAAATTCAGGGTATACCATGGAACTAATATTCCATCCTTCAATACCTCATTCGTTTTCAATATTAGACTTATGAATGGAAGCGGCGGCGAAGGTCTGGCTTTTATAATAACTTCCAATGAGTATATGCCTATTAATAGCTACGGCCCGTGGTTGGGACTCTTCAACGCCTCCACTAACGGCAGGAGCAGTAGTAAGGTGTTAGCAGTCGAGTTCGATACAAGGGAGAGCCCAGGGACTAACGATCCCGATGGCAACCATGTAGGGATCAATGTTAACAGCATAAATTCCAAGATTTTTCAGTCGCTGGATCAAGACAAGATCAATTTAAAGGGCGGATACGACATCCGGGCTTGGATTTTGTACGATGGCAAAAGGAAAAAACTGGATGTGCACGTCGCAAACGAGTCTGATCCAATGCCGTCGAAGCCAGTCGTCTCCTCCATGATCGATCTGAGCAGCGGCGTTCTTGAGGAGAAGGCTTATTTCGGCTTTTCGGCCTCCACCGGCGAAGAGACGACGCTGGACTGTGTGAAATCATGGAATTTCACAATCTGGGAGTCTGAACCGTCGCAATATCGGTGGCTACTATTTATTGCGCTTACAGTCCTTTTCATCGCCTTGTTGACGGTTACAGAGATTATAGTGCTCCTCAAGTGCCACAGTATGTCTCGGGTGGAAGCAGCTCTCATATCGGGCGCCTTACAGAACATTCCGGGCCGGCCGCGGGAGTTCAGATACAAAGACCTGAGGAAGGCCACTAATAACTTCAGTGCGGAAGCTGAGCTTGGCAGAGGCGGCTTCGGGACCGTTTACAGAGGGATTCTCCCAAAGGAAAAAACTGTGGTGGCAATAAAACACATGGCAGAGGACTCCAGGGGAGGTACATGTTAAAATATATAATTTCACCAACAGCGCGGACGGGTCAGCGGTCAACGGAGAAAACCACCGCAGGAAATCAAAACCGCCGGTCTCATATCGCACCACCCTTCAGCAAAAGGCAGTTTCCGTGCAACGAGCTCCGATGCAATTGGGAGCTGACAACTGTCCAAGCAGTGATGCTGGCCTGACATCAGCACTGACAATCCATCGGAAGATATCTTTCACCTAACTAACCCCTTCCGATATCGTTCTCAGCCGTCGATTTACCTCCAGTTTTTACTGCCGTCGATTTAAGGAAGCTGCACGATGGTTTAAAGTTCTGTCGGAAAGGTCTTCCGATACACAACCTCCGCCGTGGGATTAAAAGCAGGTTTGTCCATCGTCTGATCATGGAAAGTACACGGGCCCGTTGAAAATTAAATGCATCCCATACCTTATATTAAAAACATTGCTATGTTTTTTGGTAATGCGTTTAATATTTATACGGTGAAGTAAATAAAAGTATGGGCGTAAATTTATTTTTATTGTTTTTAATATATGTTTTTTAATATAACGTTGACCCATTTTTGTATTGTAAAAAAAACCACCCGCGGGGATTAATAAAAATGCAATTTGTAATGTATTTGCATATGAAGAAAAACAGGGGGTCCGCAGCGCCAATGAAAAATTTGTGAATCTCACATAGTGAGATAGAAAACTTGAATTCACAGCAGCGAATGAAAAACCAGAGAATTGAATTTTGTATTGCAGGGAATGCACAGAAGTGCATAGATATTTTGGGTCTGTAATGTAAAAGTGATTTTTATGCAGCAGGGTAAATTTTGTTTTGTAATGTAAGATTGCACAGTAGTGCAAGAGGAGAAGTAAATGAAAACCAGTAGCTTGTTTTGTTCCAAATCCATGAGTTGTTTCACACAGGTGAAAAGGTAAATCTGTAACTCCCTGTAAGTTTTGTTTTTCACACAACAGTGAATGTAAATGAAATATTTACACACAGAGGTGTAAAATTTCATAGGAGGCAGAGTAACTTATGTGAAAATGTTTTGGTAAATCCCTCTGAGTGAAAGAGGATGAATATGTAAATGTTTTTGATTAATGAATGGAAATTTTATGGTGGTGAAATACTCTGTCCTATGTAATTATTTATAAAAAGACTTCTCTGAGTAAAAGATCCTGGTGTAAGGAAACAGAGCATTGCCTCTGTGTTTTATAGTTTATGGTTTTGGTATTTTCCCATCTCAAACAGAAGCAAAAAAAATTACCCAACAGTACAGACGAATTTATATCAGAGATCAGCATTATCAACCGCCTTCGGCACAAAAACTTGGTGCCGCTGCTGGGGTGGTGCCATGAAAAGGGGCGATTGATGATGGTTTATGAATGCATGCCCAACGGCAGCCTGGAGAAACATATTTTTAATGGTTATGATTCGGTCCCATTTCTGGATTGGAAGAAGAGATACAACATTGTCTCGGGCGTCGCCTCGGCTCTTCTGTACCTCCATGAGGAATGCGAGCAACAGGTGATCCACCGCGACGTGAAAGCTAACAACATCATGCTCGATTCCGAATACAATGCCCGACTAGGCGACTTTGGCCTTGCCCGTTTGATTGAACACGACCGGAGATCTTTGAGTCTCATCGATGTCGCCGGAACCATGGGCTACATCGCACCGGAGTGTCTTCACACTGGGAGAGCCACGGCTGAATCAGATGTGTTTAGTTTCGGCGCTGTTATCCTTGAGGTGACCTGCGGAAGGCCTCCAAGATTGCGTGGCAGAGATGTCGCACCCGATTTAGTCGAATGGGTGTGGGAACTGTACCGCCAGAACAGGCTTTTGGAAGCTGTCGACAGTCGCCTGGCTATAGCTGGAAACTCCAACGACATCGAACTTTTGCTGATGTTGGGACTGGCCTGCTCCGTTTCGAATCCTAGTAACCGTCCCACGATGAGGGCGGTCACACATATTCTGGCAGGGACTATGCTTCCACCATATGTACCTCCCTTCAGGCCGCCTTTCATTTGGCCCCATAGAAATGATGAAGTAAGGAGCTTTACCGGGGAAGTCGAAGATGCAATTGGTGTAGAGTTCCCACAGATCGACAGCCCAGATAGAAATGATGAGGTAATTATTCTAGAATGAAGATGTAGCAAGATCCAAGTCTAGTGATACACGAAGAGAAAGAGTGAATGTATGAAGAATAAAGTGTGAGTTAATGAGTGAAGTGTGAGAGTCAAGTTGAGTTACATCTTATTTAGAGAATAAAGATCTAGCAAGATCTAACTCTAGCGATACACGAAGATTGAAGTGTAGGAAGAGTTAAGTGTGGGAGTTAAGTTGAGTTAAGTTCATATTTGGAGAAGTTTAAATTTAGTGTGTATATATTAAATTATTTTGGTGGAGTCTTTAGTCAAAAAAAAGTTTAAATATTATTCACCAAATTTATTGTAAAAATCATGTTGGTGTGATCAATAGAAATTTAAATATCACTCATTAGATACATTGTAAAAATCATATTTGTGTGATGAATAAAAAACCACAGTTCATATATGTTGTTTATGTGTTAATTTTTGTGTTTAACTTCTCTATCTTTTCAACAAATTGATATCAAATAGAAATTTCCCTACTAAAAAAGAGGGAGGTATTCAGACTATTGTGATTCAACATAGGTTTATTCCAAAAGTCTCTTTTAGAAGGGGATAGATATAAGAGTAGATGAGCAAGACTCTGAAAGGACAACAGAGCTTGGAAAATCCTAGTCAAAAGTGGATGATGGTGGTGAAGACTATAAAATTGAAACCCACTATGCAATCATGCATATGGATGAAGAAGATGCAGCAAAGATTGTAGAGAGAACTTGAATATTTTGTGTGTGAAATAGAGCAAGAGCATATAAATGCTCAAAGACTCCACAATAATGTGGATGGTCCAGATGATGGTGAATCCCACTGTGACGAAACACATGTGGATGATGATTGCAAAGTGAGATGTGAATTGGTGAATCCAAGTGCACCTGATCAATTTGGTGAAGTTGAAATTTTTAATGAGCACATGCATGCTCGAACAACCCACCATAGGGTGGATGAATGTTATGTTGATGATATGTGTGGCTTCCTTTTTTAAACAGGGATTTATTGTGGCAATATAGTAAGTGCCATGTTTGATAAAGCATTGAAGGTTGAAGCCACCCATGTAGCAGCGAGTTATGAAATAGTTGGAACTGCTCATGAAGTAGTGTGTGAACAAGCAACAACTGTGTTTCGCATAGATAAAGCTATCAATAGAGTAGCAAGTAGTTTTGTGGAACCAACAATTGGAATTGTTGATGTTAAATTTGATGAAAATAATTTAACTGGTGATGAGTGGTTTCACATGATGCAACAGAAAGAATGCATTAATATGATGTTATTTGGTGAGAGAATGACACTTGTGTCTTGAAGCCAAGCAGAAGACAACCGGTTTGTAGTAGAAGAGGTTTGTAAAGGAGTGGAAGATAAGGCAGAGAAGGAAGAGGAAGAGAAGAAAGCTTTCACTATAAATCATAATGGAGATGTTTTTAACATTGATTTTGAGTGTGCAGGTAAACAAGATAGTAGTCCAGTTGAAAAAGAAGATAAAGACAAATATTACTGGCAAAAAGCAATAGCTCATGATGATGAAAGTGAAGAGAAAAATATGGATGTTTCTGAAGACAAATATGAAAGCATTTAAACAATTTTTCAACAATGGAGTCAAGAAGAAATTAGATTTGAGACAGTTTGGATATGAAGAGTCATGGCAATAGTCCATCGTTGAACATATCTCTGAAGAGGAAGTTGTAGAAGACAAATTCATAACAAATACAAGACAAGTCAATAAAAAACTACAACAACATATAGTAAAGAAATATGGAGCCTACAACAAGAACTAGCAATAGAGAATGAAGCAATTTCAAGGATACAGAATTTGGAAAAAAAAACTGTTAGAAATAGTAATTACTCTGCCATGAACATCTAAAATATGCCAAAGAGTGAACACGAACTATTTTTACCACATCTCTTACACACCAAACATATTTATTTATTTTTGTTTTTTATTGTTTTCTTTATTTAAGTAAAAATTTTATTTTTATTTTAAAAGAGACACACGTTAACTTCATATTGAGCACTAACGGAATTACACATCACTAAATTTCATGAGATTTAAATTAAATAACATGTAGAGAAGGCACTCTCATCCAAATCTAGGTGCCCACAATCATTATTATTCGACAACCTTTGGGCGGAGATGGGGAAACCTGAATCATGAATAGGTTGTCTTGGCTTGTCATCAATTTTCAAGAAACACAAATCCATATGTTGAGCATTCGCATGTAGAGCTTATGTTTCAGCAACACCATAACTGGATTCTTTGTTCATGTTGCTTGCTGGCCAAAAGAGTAGTAACCATTATGGGTTGTTTAAGGCACGAGAAGAAAGAAGATACTACACATGGTTGCCTCCAATGGCATCAAATGGGAAATGGAAAGCACTATGCAATTTAAGAGGGCAATTGACATAGACTGGCAATGCTGGCAATAGAGCTATGCTAAAAGGGTTACATATGTAGCAAGAGTTCAAGCAAGGAGAAAAAATAATAATATAAATATTTGAACTTGAAAGCATATAGATAGCCATGCGGAAAAGGCATCTATTGTAGTTGGAAAGACATTGGGTGTGGTTCACAAAGAGAATAGGGAAAAGGCTAAACATTTAAAGAAATTTTGGATAAAACTTTGGAAAACTTGAAGGTATATAAAAAGCTTTGGAGAATTTGAAAAAATATGTTTTAAAAAGAGGAAGTTAAAATTTTACATCTTAATTATAAAAAGGCATGAAAATAAAAATTACTCAATTTTAAATTCAATGTAAACCATGAAAATAAAATATAAAAATTACTTAATTTTAAATGCAATGTTTTCATGAAACTTTGCTTAAACTACAACATATAGAAAAAAAGTCAAAGCCATGCATATATATTGTCAAGGGCTTATCATTGCAATATACCTACTCAAGAGAATTTCAAAAAATGTGTTTTAAAAGGGGAAGTTTGCAATAAGAGCTCAAATTCTACATCTTAATTAAAAAAGGCATGAAAATAAAAATTACTCAATTTTAAATTCAATGTAAACCATGAAAATAAAATATAAAAATTACTTAATTTTAAATGCAATGTTTTCATGAAACTTTGGTTAAACTACACCATATAGAAAAAAATTTAAAGCCATGCATATATATTATCAAGGGCTTATCATTTTAATATACCTACTTAGCAAGCAAAATAATAGGTCCAAAAATTAGGACTTGAAGAAATTTCAACCCTTACTCCAGTTACCAGTTTTCCTTATCACTCCATGCATTTAGTTTTAAATTCAAGCATTATAAAAATTCTAAAATCTCGAAATAACAATATTTTCTAAAACACAAATTTAGAGATTTCACAACCTATGAAATTGTAGAAATAAAACACAACAAAATTATGACAGCCACACACAGAAAATAACATAGTAATTTTTGGTCAATGTGTCCCTGGAAAACCCCCCTACAACTCTCATGGAAAACCAGTTTGAGAACTCTTCTTTATTTATGAAAATGTTTTTATAGAGAAACTGAAATACATAGTAAACATTCCAGCAACCACAAATTAAAACTTTTCTCAATTTTTGTGCTTGAACTCAACCTCGAAAATTGTGTCAATCAGCAAACAGCGAAAACATAAATTTTCCAGCAATAAAACAACATTAAATGTTGTATGGCCTGCCTCGGAAATCGTGCTCATAATTTGATGTATGGACTGTATGGACCGTATGGATTTCAGCAATACGACTACCTTGAAAATCATTCCCAAATCTTCCTCAAAATTCGTGCCCTTGCTATTGTCTCTCTTTCTCAATTTTTGTGTCTTTCTCCTGCTGTATGGTTTTGCCATGGGATGCATGTCAATAAATGTTGTTGCCCAAATTTGCTCAAATATCTTCTTGCCACTCTTTTTCACTTCCTCACTACTCAAGAATTTTCTCCTTGCTTTCTCTTCTCTTTCTCTGAAATGTTCATGAAAGAATGAATTGATATTTTTCTCTTCTCTTCTCATTTTACTCTCTAAATGACCTTTTGGGTTACCCTAAGATCTAATGATTGAGATTCATTTACATCTAGGGATGAGAATAAATGTGCATTTAATTCTCATTTTTTGTTTTTTAACTCACCCACTTAAATAAAGACCCACTTAGTCTTTTATTTCCATAGTCACTTTTTCACTTTCTAATTCTTCATTGACTTTAATAAAGTCATCTTTAAATTAGAATGTAATTTTACCACTTATAAAGTTACTTTTAAATTAGAATGTAACTTTACTACTTATAAAGTCACTTTTAAATTAAATTGACTTTACCACTTATAAAGTCACTTTACGAGAAAAGTACAAATAAATTTGAACACTTTTCCCTAGGCCAAAAATCAAAGCCTTAGGGAACCACTTGTCCTATGGTACCCAAATTTTAACACTACCTCTTACCAAGGAAAGTGTTTCTCACCACTCTCATCTTGTTTCTGAAGTAGACATGCTTGCCCCATGGTAAGAATTTGGTGAAAATGTTTTCTACTTGCTCATTTGTGGAAATGTACTCAAGCTTGACAGCTCCCTTTTGGGCATAGTCTCTAATGAAGTGATACTTGATCTCAATATTCTTTGACATGTCATGAAAAACTAGATTATGCGTGAGTTTTATGCAACTTTGATTATCACAGTAAACTACTAAAGGTCTCAATGCTTGACCAAATAGAAAAAACATCTTGCAAAGCCATATGGCCTCACAACTAGCCAAACTAGCAACCATATACTTTGCCTCAGCCAAGCTCAATGCAGCTTACTGTTGTTTCCCACTGATCCACGACAAAACTATTGAACCTAACCGAAAACAACACCCGAAAGTACTCTTCCTATCTGAAGCACAACCTGCCAAATATGAATTCGAGTACCCTTCCAGTCTCACTCCATCACCCTGTCTATAATCTACACCAAAATCCATTGTCCCCTGCAAGTAACAAAGAATGTGTTTTTCAGCCCCCAGTGCACTCTCCTAGGCTCACACTTGAACTGACTCATATTGTTAACTACAAAATATATATCTAGTTGAGTGTTGACCAAATACATCAATTTACCAATCATCTGTCTATATAGAGTAGGATCCACCAACTCGGAATCAGAAGCGTTAAGCTTCTTCCAGTTAGTGATCATAGGTGTAGACATGGGTTTACAGTCCTCCATGTGAAATATGCTAAGAATATCTACAATGTACTTCCCTTGTACTAGGAATAAATGCCCCTCCTCCTGCCACACTTCCAATCCCAGAAAATAATGCATCAAACCAATATCCTTCATCTCACACTCTGAAGCAAGATCTCTCTTGCAACCCTCAATGAGTCTCTCCACACTAGTGATGATCAAGTCATCAACATACAACACCAGAATGAGAGGCTCCTCACTCACCACAATGAAGTATAGGTTCAGATCAGCCTCACTCTTTGTGAAACCCAACCGCTGCATGTATGCATCAATCCTCGAGTACCAAGCTCTAGGAGCTTGCTTCAGGCCATAAAGTGCCTTTTTCAATTTGCATATATGGGACTCCTTACCATGCACCTCAAAATCATACGACTGCTCAATATAAACCTCCTCATAAATGAAGCCATTGAGAAATGTGGTCTTCACATCCATCTGGTGGATCTTCCAACCCATCTCTGCTGCAATTGATATAATGGAGTGAATAGATGTATATCGAGCTACGGGAGCGAAGGTCTCCTCATAGTCAACTCCCTCTACTTGTGAAAACCCTCTCGCCACAAATCGAGCCTTGAACTTCTCGATGCTTTCATCTATAGCATGCTTTATCTTGTAGAGCCATCTGGAAGTAACAATTGATTTACCTTCAGGCCTCGGCACTACCTCCCAAACATCGTTATTCATAATAGAAGAATACTCCTCCATCATGGCCTCTCTCCAAACCTATTGGTTGGCTATCTCCTCATAACTAGAAGGCTCAAAGTCAATAATGTGTGTTACCAATGCCATGTAACTACAAAATTGCTCAGATGGTTTACTCTCTCTAACCTGTCTCTTTGGCCCAACAACTGATGTGGCTTTGCGCAAGGTATCTTGAAGTCACTTGGGCTTCCTCTTCCCTGAGCATACTTCTCCCACCAGAGTGAAAGAATCCTCATCATCATTAGAGGCCTGAACTCCTGAAGGTGTGCAACTGACCTCATGCCTAAATTTGTTCTTGTAGATGTTGAAGTACCATGTGAATTTTCCATTAGTGGACTACCCTGTGAATTGCTCTGTGGACTGCCCTCCATGTAGCTTGAAGAAACACCCACCTGACTCTAAGATCCACTGCTCATTGATGGACCTGACACTGTAATCAATGTACCTCATGATCCATGACCATTGGATCCCAGTGACTGACTCAGCTGCTCCTAAGGGTCTGGTGACTTTGGATACTCTAGCTCCCATGAGCTTCACATCTCGCCTAACAACCACTTTCCTCTGCAGAGGAATATAAATCTGATAAGCTTTCGAGGTCTCAATATCACCCACAAAGATGCCCTTGTCTGTAGTGGGCTCTAGCTTGGTCCTGTTCTCCTTGGGGACACAGGAATATGTAAGGCACCCAAAGATATGAAAGTTCCCAATATCAGGCTTCTTACCAGAAAAAACCTCCTCCGAAGTCATATTCCCTAAGGCATGATGTGGACTCCTGTTCTACAATTACATAGCAGTGTTGCAGGGCTCTGCCCACAAAAATAAAGGTAGCCCCTAATCATGAAGCATGGATTTGGCAACCCCTACAATGGATCTGTTCTTCCTCTCCACAACCCCATTCTACTGGGGGTTGTAAGGCACTATGAACTCCCTCTTAATGGTTGCCTCAGCACAAAAATCAACAAACTCACCAAGGGTATACTCCCCTCCATTGTCTGACTAGAGGACCTTGATCTTCCTACTTGTCTGGGTCTTCACAAGAGCTTTGAACTCTTGAAACCGCATGAAGACCTCACTCTTGGTCTTCAAGAAATAAATCCAGGTCTTCCTGGAGTGGTCATCAATGAATAAAACATAGTACTCATCGCCACTCAAGGATATATGAGACATCCGACCACTCACATCAGTATGAATCAAGTCAAGGATCTCGGTCGCTCTATTGTCACTGCTCGGAAAAGGGGATCTGGCAAACTTCCTAATAGCACATCTTCTGCATACATCAAGGTGATCAGAACTGAAATCTGACACATCAATGGTGATCTCCCACAATGTACTCAAGGCCCCATGATACATCTGCCCCATCCTGCGGCGCAAAATCTTACACAACTCTGAACTGCTAGATCTGTTGGTTGTCCTATCTCGGGTGCTTCTACTAAATGCCATTAGGGGTTGGAATGAGAACTTGTATGCCTTGGCATGGTGCACACCAATCACTCTAGCTGAAGAAGCTGGAGTTCCCCTAGGATATATAAGCACCTTCTCTCTCCTGAAAAACACATCATACCCTCTGTCTTGAAGTGTTGAGATGAATATCAAGTTCTTCTTCATTTCAGGCACATATAGAACATATGACACTTTCAAGGGAGGTTTGGGTCCCCTATCAAATGTCAATGTCCCCACATCGACTACACTAACAATGTTGTCATCACTAAGTACTACGTCCATATCAATATCATCGTATGAAAGCTCTAAGAAGTACTCTCTAAATTTTGTCATGTGGCGGGAAGCACCACTATTAACATACCATATGCTAAAAGATGCTTTGCTAGTAGCAGGGAATGCACACTCCCTCTGAGCTTGTATGGTAGGTGATCCTACACTAGTGGCTTCACGAGATATGAACCCAAACTCTCGATCAAAGCTATCTGAGAAGCTCTCTATCACTACATAAGCTGTCATGGGTTTGCCTTTCCCTTTCTTGTTCTTCTTCTCCAAACACACAACAACATAGTGTCCCAACTTTTCACAATTTCAACATTTGACTTTGGAATAGTCCTTCTCCTTGTTTTGTTGCTTGCCTTTACCTTTGCCTTTGTCTCTGTTGTTGGAAGCTTGCTTCTTTGCTCTACCCTTCTTTCCTCTTGCTAACAATGCCACATTGTCATCCTCCTCCACCTATTTGGCTACCCCAAGATGGTTCTTTATGATCTCATTATGAATGCAATCATCCCACAACCTCTCACAATTGGGAAGGTTTTCCCATACAACAATGCCATCCACAAAATTCTCCCAAGTATTGGGAAGATCATTCAAAGCAATCCTTACCAACTCAGTAGGTGCAATGATCTCACCTACAACTGCCAACTCATCTCTCACTAAGTAATATTTGTGAGGTATGTTGTAGCAGTGTTAGTCTTAGCTATTTTAATGGCATTCAATTTCTCCTTTAGGACCATTTTTCTATTTTCCTTTGAGCTTTAGTAAAGATTGGTCAAGGTTGTCCACATCTCATGTACAGAAGTATTTCCTCTAACATAAGGAATGGCATGATCTTTGATTCATTCAAAAATCAATCTTTTTGTCTTAGTATTCTTTTTTTTAAATTATGTCAACTATACAGGGTCAGCAGGTACTACTACTGGGTTTTGTGTGGTATTTACCATAATGCCCCAAACTTATGCTTCGTCAAAGATACTCTGGATTCTCTCATTCCATGCACTGTAGTTGTTCTGCCCATTCAACATGCCTTCCACTCTCAAACCCAAAGACATGTTTCACTGTCCTACCAAATTAAAATTTTCAAATTTGTAGTAAAGGTTTTTGTTTTCCGTGTAAAAATTAGCTTGTTGTAATTTTCACTTTGTTGTCCCAAACTGCACTTTTTAGCCAACCAAGCTTTGATATGATGAAGAAATTTCAATCCCTAATCCGGTTATTAGTTTTACTTATCATTCCATGCATTTAGTTTTAAATCCAAGCATGATAAAATTCTAAAATCTCGAAATGACAATATTTTCTAAAAACACAAATTTATAGATTTCACAGAAATTGCAGAAATAAAACACAGCAAAATTATGACAGCGACACATAGAAAATAACACAATGATTTTTGGTCAATGTGACTCTGGAAAAACTCCCTACAATTCTTGGGGAAAACTATTTTGAGAGCTCTTATTTATTTCTAAAAATGTTTTTATAGAGAAACTGAAATACACAGTAAAAATTTCAGCAACCACAAATTACAACTTATCTCGATTTCCGTGCTTGAACTCCACCTCAAAAATGATGCCAATCAACAAAAATCCAAAACAAAAATTTCCCAGCAATAAAACAACATTAAATGTTGTACGGTTTGCCTCAAAAACTGTGCCCACAATTTGTTGTATGGACTATACATATTTCAACAATACATCTACCTTGAAATTTGTGCCCTTGCTATTGTCCCTCTTCCTCGATTTTTGTGCCTTTCTCCTATTGTACAGTTTTTCCTTGGGATGCATGCCAATAAATGCTGCTACCTAGATTTGTTGAAACATCTTCTTACTACTCTTCTTCACTTCGTCATTGCTCAGAAATTTTCTCCTTGCTCTCTCTTCTCTTTGTCTCAAATGCTCATGAAAGAACGAATTGTTATTTTTCACTTCTCTTCTCCTTTTACTCTCTAAATGACCTTTTTGGTTACCCTAAGATCTAATGGCTGAGATTTATTTAGATCTAGAGATGAGAATAAATGTGCATTTAATTCTCACTTTCTATTTTTTAACTCACGCGCTTAAATAAAGACCCACTTAGCCTTTTATTTCCATAGTCACTTTTTCACTTTCTAATTCTTTATTGACTTTAATAAAGTCACCTTTAAATTAAAATGTAACTTTACCACTAATAAAATCACTTTTAAATTAGAATGTAATTTTATCACTTATAGAGTCACTTTTAAATTAAATTGACTTCACCAATTATAAAGTCACTTTAGGAGAAAAGTACTAATAAATTTGGACACTTTTCCCTAGCCAAAAATCAAATCCTTAGGGAACCACTTGTCTGGTGCCCAAATTTTAATAGGACTAAATTGGGGAACCTCTTTCATGCAAACGCTAACGCGGCCATTAAAATTAGTGGAAGTTAAGGGGAAGAACTCAAAGAATTGGACACGAGAGAGACATGAAAATTCACATTCCAAGCAAGAGTTGTGGGAAGAAATGCATTGGACACCATGATATTTTGTCTCCTTAAACATAGGAGGAGAGGGCAATTGTAATATTAATCAAGTTGTCGATGCTGAATCTCTAACAGAGTATTCTTAATATATGCCAAAAAAATTCCACTATCTATTGGGCAGTTGCACAAATTAACACTACATCAATATATAAATTAAAAGAAATTTTATGTTTACCAATCTTATGTTTATGGAGTTTTGGTGTTTGAAATTGATTTGCAGTAATCTCTTGAGTGTTCTATTAATTTACAAATATCATATTTTTTAATATCTATTTTCTTTTTTAATTGAAATTAGAATATAATTTATGAAAAACTTTTACTTATTCACCAAACCACTTAAACTAACATATTTTAATTACCAACCTAACAATATCAAAAACTCTTTATAATTATAGATCCCACACTAAATCTTAAGTCTTAATACTGTAAATCCCGCAGTAGAATATTGAAGTTTAGACCATCTCTCCCAATATTCGCAAATAGCAATTTAAACACATCTCTCTCAATATTCAAAAACAACAAAATGTTCATGATCTACAAAATTTGGGAACCTACCGTTGAGTAAATGACACGATTGACTGCTTCAACCAGTGTTGAGCAAAGTCTAGCTACGGTGGGCAACTTCTTTGTCCTGAACTCTGCTCAAATAGCTAAGGTTCCTACATCTATATTGTATTTCCTAAGCTTTTGATAACACAACATATTAGAAAAGTTACTTCATAAAACTTACCTAATATATTGCCATCAAATGAGATTAGTTGATACATTGCCATGTCTTCTATCTTGTTTCACTAAATAGATCATGCTACAAGCATTCACTCGCACCAGATCTCAACCCAAAAAAAATTAGTGACCATATATTTAACACTTACGGTCCTTACTTCAGAGTCTAGCAGCCTATTTATCTTTTTTTAATATAAATTCCTGCCTTGCTATGCAATTTAAATCTCCAACCATCAATAAAATTTTATGAAATTATTAATACCAATGAAGATAGAAGGAACACAATCTGCCATTCGCCGATTGATTGACAATAAGAAAGACCATGATAGCAATAAATTAGACACCCCACATACCATCAAAGTGCTCCAAAGGGACCCAATTTCGATGTATGTTCTAAAAATTTATATCCTTAAATCTGCATCTTTCGATGCAAATAGATCTTTGTGAATGATAATTTAATGCTCTGATTTGAATGGCAAGCAGAAGCAACAAAAGCGAAAAAGGATTGAAGAAAGCTAAGCCATTGTCTCCATAAAAGCTGGGAAAAGTAAGGCCACTAATCAAAAGAGAAAAAATATCGAAGAAAGTTAAGCCATTTTCTCTATAAAAGTTAGGAAAAATAAGGCAATTAATCAAAAGGTCACTGAAATTTATAATTTAACAAAAAATTAACACTTTTATTGGTAATTGGGAAATAATACTCTAAATCTCTCCACCAAAGAAATCAAATTCAATAATTAAAACTATATATGATTTATTTCTCAAATATAAAAGTATAGAATAAATATAAAAATTTATGGTCAAAATTTAACTAAGGTAAATTTAATGATAAATTTATAGAATAATTTAGGGTCAAAATTTAACCAATACAAATTTAATAATAAATTTATAAAATAAATGTAAAGTTTATGATCAAAACTTAACTAATGCGAATATAATAATAAATGGATTGTTATAGTATAGGGACTAATAAAAAAATATCCTTAATTATCATAAACTAAGTGAAATATTAAATATAAATTTTATATGAACTATTGTAAAAATAATAATGAACAAGTACCATTTCATCGTTGAATTAGAAATTTCCTGGATAGTGGCTATATTGTTATAGTTATATCACTGACACTTGATAGTTGTAATAAATAAAAGTATGACAATAGAAGCATGCATTATGAGAATGGCAATGAATAGAATTTTCATTTTATGGGTTATTGAATTAAAAGAGTACTATAATGTTATAATTTTACTTATTATAAGTTTATTATATTATTTGTTAAATTTTATTAGTGTGATTGGTTTTGAAAGTTTTCATTGTGTATAATGATTCAGGTTTAAAATTGCATACTAGTTGAAAGGAGACACTTAAAATCTAACCATGTTAAGAGTTGGTATGATCAAAGCCAAGTATGATGTTCAAATAATTGCCAATTTAAACACTCTTGAATCACAATTTCTTTAACCATAAACTAATTTCACATATCATAAGCACAATATTAAACCAAAAAAAATTATCTCTATTTAACTTGATGTCAAGATCTTGTTCCTCATATTGTCCTAACGATAAACACACTGGATGGTTCGAAAAACGTCAACAAAACTTTGATAATGTGAATTTTACCGAATTTTTTCTTACATAATATGGATCACAGAAGCCTAAATTCAAACCTTTCATATTATTTCAATTCCCCAAATGTCAATCACTTAACTAACATTGTTCTATTCAAAACCCCAAACAAATTAATTAAGGGATTAAGGACAAAGCTTCAACGTTTTTGTAAGTGGAACATTATTTTATGCAAAGTACCAAACATTGATTTATACAACCTATTTAAAGAAGGTATAAATTAAAGACCAGGCATGGTGATATATGTGGGTCATACATGTTGTAGCTAATGGAAATTCCATCATGCCTTTGTAAATAGTAGTCTCATGGTCAAATATATTTGCTTCAACTTATTAAACATGCACAAATGTTTTCATAGTTCATTGAAATTCCATCATGCCTTTGTAAATAGTAGTCTCATAGTCAAATATAGTTGCTTCAACTTATTAAACATGCACAATTGTCTTCATAGTTCATTGTTGGAGAAAAACATCACCCCCCTTTCCCATATTATCCCATGGTTTGTGTGAATTCACAAGCCAATATCCATTGTCTTATCTAATATTGGAAGCTATGTCTCTCTCCTAATTTTCTATTTGGACCCAAAACCTTGATTTTCTAGATTTGATATCTCAAACTTGGAATCAATGGGTAGAAGGCTTATTGATTTTTATGTAGGAACATAAAATCAAAAAGGGAAAGTGAGCTCTCAATATGGGCAAGGAATTGCAGGTAAAAAGAAAAACAGTTATCCACTTCAATTTGATACAATAAGCTATGGACTAATAAACAATAACACAGAGTATGTTAATGGACCAACAAGCAATCACACAGAGTATGTTAACGGAGGAAAAATCTCTTCAAAAAATTACAAAATGAATTATGAAATGAATAAGTAATGTGGTGAATCAAATCTAGAAGTATATGGATAAAATCAATGGATAGAAATACAATTTTTTTTCACAAGCAAGCAAAACAATGAGTCTAGAGGAATAATGTCAAAAAAATACTACCATTAATGAGGAAACCCTAACATCTTATTCACGGATAAAAGAGGCAGCTACAAATCACTTTACCAATTTATATCAAGAATAAACATCATGGAGTGAAGAGGAAAGGGATAATATGTTGGACCATGTTCCTAGTTTGGTATCCCAAGAAGATAATGATAAATTGACCTAACATATCATTGAGAAGGAAGTTTGGAAGGCATTGAATTTATTTGACTCTGATAAAGCCTATGGACTGGATGGATTCTTAGTCCACTTCTACAGATATTATTGGTACATCATTAAGGAGGATTTTATTAGAATGGTATCAAATGTGTAGAAATTCTCAAAATTTGGGGGAAAATAAACTCATCATTTCTTGCATTGATCCCAAAAGAAGATACTCCCTCCACTTTTGATATATTTTGGCCCTCTCTTTATGTAATGTCTCCAAAAATATAACAATGAAAATCATTTCCAATAGAATTAAACCACTTCTTCTCAAGTTGATTTCAGAAAATCAAGGAGGATGCATTCATAAAAGGAAAATCATATATAATATTATCTTAGCTCAAGAGACAATCCACTAGAGAAAAATGAGAGCACAAAAAGGAATGATCATCAAACTTCACATAAAAAATGCATTCAATAGAGTTAGACATGGTTTTCTCTTTGATGTTCTACACAAGTTTGGTTCAAAGTAAATTTTATAGCATGGATCTCAACTTGCATTAGCTCCCCTTAGATTTCACCACTAGTAAAAGGTCTAAGGGGCCTTCACTTAATGAATCTTTGACATATCACGTGTGTTCATGGCATACTAAACAATACCCCTAATTTGACTACATATTGGAAAATACCTCTAAACATCACATTATTTAACCCCATAACAATATGAACCCAATACACCTTCCCAATTAAAAAAAAACCCTACTTTCACTAGATATTGTAGGTATTCATTTTTTCCTTAACAATTTCTATACCCCTTTATATTTTTTCATTCACTTTGAGCTCCGTTTTTTGTACCTTCTAATATAAAAATCCTTTACCCCCTATATATCCCACAATATATTATGTCGTTTTTCCTCAATATATAGCCCCCAATATGAACCCATGTGGTATGGTATTTCTCCCCAATTGAAGCCCCAGTGGAATGAGCACTCAGTCAGATTTTTTTGACTTGCTTGAGGCCTTTGCGAAGGTTGCCACTTATCCTTGCTCCTCTACATTTTGTTGGCAAACTCCTTGAGCGAGAAATTGGATTATGAAAGAAGAATTGGTTTTATTCTAGTAATCAAAATACTCATAGGTGTTAAGGAGGTAAACTACACCTAGTTTGTAGATGATACATTTCTATTTGGGGCAGCTTCAACTAGCTAATAGCTAATAACCATTGGTTATTGGCTAGTCCCAAACAATTGTTTCATAAGTATTCAATGGTCTTCTCAACATATCCTCCAATGTTCCTAGGTCTGCAACAAGGAAGACTCCAAAGCGCACTTCAAGTCTACTTCAAGTTTAGCTCCAAAGTCATCTTCAAGTTTGGTTCGAAAGGGTCTCTAAGTCTACTATAGGGTAGCTCAAGATAAAATCCGTCCACTTCAAATTTTCTTCAAGTATGCTTTAAATAGTCTACTACAAAATTATTTAAGACTTCTCCAAAGAACACCAAGAACGTGTGCCAAATTACTGCTTCAAAGATCTCTGAACTAAGGTCAATGTGTGCACTAGGTCTATCCAAAAAAATGGCTTCAACAATGTATCCAAGTCTTATTTAAAGGGTCACCAAGATTTGTCCAAACAATTCGTTACAAATGTCTCCACATCTTCTTTAAAGATTCACCAAGGTATTTCCAAATGAGGTCAAAATACATACCCTGAGATAGTCTCGGAAATATTGAATTTTGGGCCTCATTTCTGCATTTTATTCACAGAGAGGGGTCAAAATTACAAGTCCAAAATTACAGAGTGTCCAAGTTGCATGCATAAATTTATCTTCAAGAATCTGAATCTCCATAGAATAGGCTAAGGTTTGTAGTTGCCTTATGAGTCTGAGTCTGCATTTAATAGGTTGAGGTTTTTAGTTTCCTTAGGTGGAGACTTCCATAGTTCAAAACTAACCTGAGTCTACTACTTCTTAAGGACGAAATTTGTCCTTCTAAGTTTAGATCTAAAAGAGAATCTAAAACTGCTTTAAGAGTATTGAATTGTATGCCAAGAATTTGATCAAAGATCTCCAAAAACATCCATAACCCATAAACCACATAGATTAAAACCCAAATCCCAAATTATTCTTCTTCACTTTGCCATAAGGTTCATGAGATATGAACCTTTTCTCTTCTTCTCCACAAGTCTAAGTACTTCTTTTCTTATCTTCTCCGAGTTGATATGACCCAATTGGGGAGGAGAATGGTCTTTATTTATACTAATTCAATCACTTATTGAATTGACACGTCTATTGGGATGTAGGGTCGACTTGTTCTTAAGTAGACCGACTTAACAAGGGAGGGAAAATCTAGTTTCTTCACTTGAAATTTTTATTTCTCTTCAACGAGGAGTTAGGAGACATATAAGTACATGTTGGAAAGGGATTAATGTCTTATTTAAGCCTATGCAATTTTATTCTTCATTTGGATAGTGCTCGACATCAATAATAATTAATTTCTCCAACAAAATGTTAATGGATATGTGGCATTACTTAATGAAATTTTGATCATAAATAATTTTAGAGTTGTGAATTACTTTTTCTAGTCTCCTTGAAATGAGACAAAGGAAATATGTTCTATAATTCTTGAGAATAAGTCACATCTTCATCTTGCACTAGACCTACTCAATTAGTCATCTTCAAATCTACTTTGAAAGCGTTGATTTTGAACTCAAGCTCATATTTTCATATGCTTTTGGGGAAATTTTAAATTTGTTTTTGTTTTAAAGTAGTTAAGCACCAAAATCTTTTAAGAAAAACAATTACATTGAAAGTATTGATTTTCAATTTTGAACCTTTTTTTTCCCAACAAATTTTCTCAAAATTTTGTTTATTTTGAATATGGTGTTTCAACCTCATTGCAAATTCTATGTAATCTCCTATTAATTTTAGGAACTTTTAGGGAATTTTGTTCAAAGGCTATGTATTCTTAATTTTCATTGTATTTTACATTAAATTTGTATTTTTTTCCATGAATTTTTTTTTAATTGCGAAACATTTATGCATTTGTTATTAAATTTAGGAAAAAAATAAAATGTTCTTATTCCCAATGATATTGTAAAACTATGTTTAATAAAAAATCAAGTAAAAAAATATTTCTATCATATTATTATATTATTATTTTGAATTTAAATTTATATTTGCAATCAAAATCTACATAACAACCAAAGAGTTCCAAAATGAAAGTGTAAGTAACTGAGAAACCTTCATTCCTACCTAGAAACTTTCTAACAGAAGAAGAATAAGTTATTGAAAATAAAAAATCATTCCATGTAATAGAGTGGAGAGTTAGCTCCATATATTTCCTTTAATCAAGGATTAGAGAAGAGGATTTGGGGGAACTCCGCATTTGGGAACTACATATTAGACAAATTCCCTAACCTTCAAGAGACGAGAGAATCCAAGACTCATGGAACATGTCGTAGCATTGAAGTTTATGTTCCTCAACCAAATGAAATGGATCAAGGCAAATTGGGAAGGATGAAGTGACATATTTAATGTTACTATATATTCTTCTAAAATGGTTACCTTGGGTCAATTATTATATGGAGGCTTTCTATACATGTTGAAGTGAGATATTATTTCCAACTCACTATGAAGAGAAATAGCATGTTCTAATATTTTTGTCACCATCTGCAGTTTGTTGCTTGTTATCTATTTTGTCCACTTGGTCGTTAAATCCTTTTGAATAGTATTTTGAACAAGGGGTGTTGCAGAGCAACAAGACCCTGCCCCAATGAAATTAGTTGTTCATGTCTATATCTGAAATAAATTGTAACGAACATCATGATACCCTGAAGAAAAACCATAATCATAATTCCTTTGAATGATTTGTGTTACATTAAAGAGAGAACCATTAACATTTCTTCATTATAAGGCACATGAATATGTTCATCACAAAGTACATGAACAAACTGAAATTTGTTCTTAGGCCAAGCAAGAAGTATATATCTATATAGCATGAGATGGATGTAAAAAGTTGATAAGGAATACTAGAAAGAAAATTTCCTAGCAAAAGTGGCAACTGCTTTAGAGTGTCTAGTAGTTGTTTCATGTTTAATGTTAGCCTAAATGTGGAAAAGAGGTCCCAATGAAAATCATGAGTAACTAATCAGAGTTAATCATAAAATGAAAAAATTCCACTCTTCAATTTATCTTTACAGTTTTAGAATATGCCATTCTAAAGATTTAACATGCACAATCTAAATTTCTAGTTTTAGGACATGTAAAACTCATCCCAAGGCTAGATTTGAACTGTAATGTAAACAACTAAAAATTATCTTCCATATGATCCACAAAAATTCGTTTTCATTGTCAACATCTTGAATACAAAACTTGGTACATAACAGGATGAAAACATTATACAATGCAGATGTTGTCAAGAGGTTAAACATGATAGTATCTCAAAAGTTAGTGAGAGGTCCATCAAGGTAATCTCTGCTAAGAAGACATTACCTTAGTAGCATTAAAAAAAATGGGTTCTCTTTTTTTCAATTAGAAAGAAGCATTCAGTTACTTTCATTGATCATGTTCTTACTGCGACTACAAGTGAAATTTTTAAATACCCAAAGAAATCACACAACTTATTCGCCAATTATTCCATCCACACAAACATGTGTACCAAATAGATTTGCACTCATGTTAAGAGTCCACAAACATTCTATATTAGAAAAATTCAATATAAAAGAATGAAATCAATGCATTTATATATAGGCCCCATTCACGTATCTAAAAATTATTCCCTAAGATGGCAAAAGCCAAATTCTTAAAAAGTTTGTATCAACCAAAAACTGGGTTATTTTGGGGTATATGGATCAGTCATATTTTGGTTACACACTTGACCATAGACAATTCAATATCAAAGTAAAAAAAAATAACATAAAAAATTCTACTACTATTGAATAGATTGAAACTAAGCACCTACTAAAATTGTCATGTAGTGTTCGAATTTCACGATGCTCTGGAGGAAATTATGCCAATCTGTAGCAACCAAATAGAGTAAATTTTGAATGATGTCAATTAAGAAAGGAAATTGAGCAAAGTTATAAAATCAATAGAAAAGTAATAGTATAAATGTTACTTGTAAACGTTCCAATATATAACGTATTTTTTATATATGTTGATATATCTTTGAGGAACTTAGGATTTGAGGAGGGAAACCATTTGTATTGGATGCCTAAGGGGTGCGGGGACCTTTGCATCGGGAATGTTTTTGGGTACCATTTTCATTGGGATCAGGTGTGGGGTTGGTTTCCTTGTGATCTATCTAGTGAGATATTTGGGTGTATCTCTCTCTCCCTATGTGATTGCAACTGAACCCTCTAATACATCCATTAAGGTAAGGGTAGCATAGAGAATTCTTATTTCCAAGATGATCTTTAAGCAAAGCCCTCTAAGTTAGTGATCCTTTGACTCCATTTACCTTTGATCGTATTCGCACTAGTCCTTGTTTAGGGTAAGACAATAGTTTATTGAGTAAGATAGTCGTAAGCTTACATAAAAGAGTACCACTAAGGCTGAGTACTACATAGTACAATAGGATACTTAGTAATACACTCTTTGTAAGACATAGTTGGAATGAAATAAGCAATTGTATGCCTAGTATTACCTCTACTATAGATGGAGTTGAACCAACCCCAATTCATAAGATGATTGTGAGAGATGCAATGGGAAGATCTAAACCTGACGATGTATTCCTCCAAGAAGCGCAATATTTAGCTTTCAAGCTTCAATCCGTGATGGTTTAAGGAGACACTTTCTTGAGTTTGATATAGCAAACTCATATAGTGTTCAAATATGTTTCTCTATTCCAAATTTCAGCATACAGGAAATGATATACAAAAATATTAACTATGAAGTAAAAAAATTTGGCATTTTAATAAAAAAACATCACTTGCAACATAGCCATAAAATGTTTAAATTAAGGAATTTCAAAGGATTTTGACAATGAACTAACCATTTTAAGGAATTTCAAAGGATTTTGACAATGAAGTATTGTTGATACAACTATCATAGGAGGGAAATAATTATTTCCACATATAGTGTTGCTTAAGAGGGTATAGCATGTAAACATAGATACATAATGCACTGACATAGTAGAAATGGTGTTATAGCAAGCCCAGTTTCATTAGATAAAGCGTATGGTTGGGAGTCCATTATAAGTGAAATATTTATTTTTTAAGCTTCAATTCATGATGGTTTAAGATGACACTTTATTGAGTTTGATATAGCAGACTCATATAATGTTTAGATATGTTAGTTTGTTCCAAATTCTAGCATGGTATTTGATAGTGCAATGCAATGAAATTTAGATATGCAAAATAGGTCACAAATGAGAGATACTTTTGCATTGTAGAATGAAAACCATCTACTCCGTTAAGCAGACAACAAGATGCAGAAGAAAAATATCGTGAAAACAATAGTAATACTACAAAACCAAATGACCAACTATTAGTGAAATAGAATCAGGGTTTGTCTCCAACAAAAAATATGGAGTATAGAAATACACCACTATCATAATAGTAATTGACTGGTCTAGAAAATGCTCGCTAGCTAGAGAAATGGTAGATGGTTTGATAAATAGTATGAACCAACTACAAAAAACTAGAAATCAATTTATAAAAATAAAAATATGCAGAACAAAAACTACAGTTACATTTATCCTAGACCATACGAAAATTAAGCCATCTTCAATATTATAGCCACAATATTTGATTAAGCATTACTAGAAAAGGTTTTTTGATAAGAATATGGATCAACTCCAAAAGATGAAAATGATAGTAGACAAGGCAAAAGGCTAAGTTTGGAGAATATAAAACAAAAACCATAGTCATCGTTATTGAATGACTTAAGAAATTATGAATTGAAATATCAATTTCAATATGAAGCAGGCCAAAAAGAGTATTGAACATAAATAAAAAACCACAATCTACTTTAAAAATAAGTAGACAACAAGATAGTGAAGACAAATACAATAAAGATTAAAATAAAACAAGAAGTCTCTACTCACAGTACTACCCACAAAACCAAAAGTGGCACTTAGGACACACAAAAAACTATTGGGGTATAAAAAGATAAATGATTGAAAATCAATCCTTCAAAATATTCATAGTACACTCACATTTTCTTTAGAAACTCTTCAATCTTTATAGTTGGAAGTAGGTGCTCATTTTAACAAAGATGGTTACAATACTAGCAAGTTTGGTTTCCTTACTTCAAGATAAGAATGGAGATCAAAAATATGTGCTGGCATAATTTCATGTTGTGTTAGTATCCAAATAATTGGATCTCTTTGCAAAAGAAATAAAATGAGAGTGATAACCACCACAAAATATCCAAATGTGGAATAAGTTTGATAGAGTTTTAGATTATGAATTCAAACCCAAGGAAGGCAATGATGCTTAATGTGTGATAGTATGGAGGTCTTATAGATTTTTCATTACACTATGTAGTCGTCTTACTATAAAACATGACTAAATTATTTGAAAGCCTTTAATATTATCAACAAAAATGATAAGTGATCAAGACTACCGAACTTTAGGTAATTTTGTCTGTGAACACTTACCGTTGCTTCTTTAGGCACCATGCAAAGATGCCTCAAGCCTACCTGTCGTAAAAGTGAAAATTCCTTTTTCAATGATGAGGTCTCCATAACAATGTATGGTGAGCTATTACAGGATGGATGTAAATCAATATACATTTATTTTTCCTCTTCACTTATTTTTGTGTCCTCAATCTTGAGATCTCTTCCTGAACCTCATTTTGCAAAGTCACTAGAAGAAAACTTCTGCTTTATGTTTGTAGAAACAATAATTTGTGAAAGCTAAAACTCTTTAAGGATAAGGCTATACACAACCAATTTTTCTGATAGAGGTCCATCTATGACTGGGAAGCCATTATGTTTAGTATTCATCAAAATTTGTATGATGTTTCCAACTTTCTTGACTCCAGAAAAAGTTAACTCATGACCTGTAACAACATCACTAGAAATTAGGTTTCTCATATAGAGTTCGAGATGTCATTCCAGGAAAATGGAAGCCCTTCAAGTGCACAACTGCATTATACACACTGACGTTGAAGCAATCAGTTGTTGTCTTCGATATTAACATCACCAATATAATAAAAGGCAGCAATGACAAGTTATTTGTTAGCTCCAAAAGGATGACACACAATGCAACTATCATCCTCATTGAGGCCCCAAGAAACAAGGTTGCACCGAGCACAACAAAGGCCCCCATCAATTCCTGTGAAGGATGAAATCAACTCCCCAATTGAACAACCATATTAAGAGCTTATCAAAATTAATGGTATGAAAAGACTTGATGGAAGCATAAGTCCATATGTGACCAATCACAATGTAAAAATGGTAACGAAGTAAAGCATGAGCAATGATTGTCGAAACTTGTTTCCTGTGGCAGAGTTGAAGATGCTTTGAACAATACCATCATTTGTGTTTAAAATCAAGCTTGCAAGGTCATTGTAGTAACCCTTTGGATAATGGAATCACTAGAAGTTTACTTTTCTATTAGTGTTAGTACATCCTCCATTAAACATTGCCCCCACAGGACAAGGTGTGAAATTTGCAAGCCAAGGAAGTCTAAAAATGCAACAAGATGTAAAGATGGAGACAACATAGGCACGAATCATTTTGGATATAGGTCCCTTCCTATATCAATAACACATACCCATGCCATTCATGAATAGTCTATGCACAAACACCACATATTTTTCAAAATCGAAATATGGTCTAATACTTCAAAACAATCACAATATCTAAATATGCATACTGATTGACAGTGGTTTAGCCAAGGTACATAATGTTATGATACCAACCACTCAACATCCTCTAAAGCCTTTTGCAAAAGACAGGTGTAATGCATGAAGAGATGTATACAAAGATTCTTAATCATTGATTGACAAGTTAATTAAATATAAATCCATGTGGGCCCGTGATTTTAGCACTTGTCTATCTTTCCATAACCCAACATGCAAGATGGACAACACAAAAAATAAATCCATTACTATGGTACCTCTAGTTACTTTGCAGCAAGGATAGATTCAGAAGTTGGTGTTCAACAATGAAGGCTTTATTCAAGCCATAATATGCAGTTCCTTGTCTTCTTTTCTCCAAGGCAAAGTTATGAATAATATGGTATTAATAGGTCAGTTGTGTTATTTCCATGGTTATACAACTTTGGAAAAATATCACTACGATCATGGATGTGCTCCCACTAGTTTCCCTCCAACTCTCAGTCCCTAAAATTCACACAGGGACTCAACGAAGCTTTCAACCACCACCTCTACAATATAAAACACACAAGTGTCCTCTTCGATCTACCTATTGACCCCATACCCCACCCTCTACACAATATACATGGCCTCCTAGGACACCACAATCTCATCTATGCAGATATAATCAGCTTTGCCTATGAAGGAAGATATTGAAGATCAACCTTGACTGAGCTAGGAGGAGTTCAGAAGGAAGGGGAATTCACTAATGAAAGTTGGCATTGCTACCCTGCCTAACCATACCAGCAAGTAATCTCAGCTAGTTGTGCGGCGCCTTTATATATGTGAATTTCAAGCCCAAAAGGTGGCATATGTAGTAATGGTAAAAAGGAAGTAGGGTACCAGGCTTTTAATCTTTCACCATCTTACCAAGTTGATCCAGTCAAAGTAGGTGCACCACCAACAATAGAGCCAACACTAGCAGCAGAGGAAAATAAGGCATATACAGTGAAGAGTAATCCACCTATAAACTTAGCACTTGTCAACTAGGACTTGAAAATTAAGAGGTAGGGATCATTTTGGAATAAGTATTGGCTTTCAAATAGGAATTCTATTTGCGACTGAAGGATGTTAAACTAGCGTCGTGACTACTAACTTGAATGCTACTACTCCTTTTGGAATTGGTTTGTATGCCCTTGCTTCTTCACAAACAACTAGCATTGGTGGTGTTTTCACTGTTGTGACTACTAAAACCGGTGGGGATGCTACTAGTGGGAAAGGAATTGTGGGAAATATATACAAGATGCTCTATGGTTGATCGTGTGCATTCATTGCTCAGGATCATAACTGGGCGCAGAGGAAGCAAAGGTGGTATCCCTTCCAGCTTGACAGCCAGATTCAACTGACAAATTCGACCCTGCAAAAGAACCAGCTTTGTGGCAAGTAAGGAACAGGTGGTGCAAAACAAGTAGGTGCTAGCTGCAGGTAAAAGGATAGGCAACAACGGGTAAAAGGATAGGCAGCAAAAAGTTGTAGTTATGGGTGAGGGAAGATTGGGCCCATACTTAGAGAAGAAAAGGCATTTGAGATCAAGCTAGAGGTAGTTAACCCACCTCAACATGCAACTCCTGCCAATTCTCTTTAGTCTTGTGCAATACATACAGTTAATGTTTTTACTAATTTAAGAATTTTTTGTGTTTACTGCAAACTCATTTTTTTTTAAATTTCACTGTACAAGAAATGATAACAGTGAATCTAGTTGTTTCTTACTTGCATCACTTGTTGCTCCAGGTTCATACGATGCTTGCAAAATCGAGAAAATATTAGCTTTGAGGCTCAACATAGGGTCACAACTTTGCAACTCAATGGAGGGTTGTAGTCACTTTGAATAGAGCTTCAAATAGGGATTGCTATTAGAGTTGTAGCATTTGTGAGTCAATGGAGAGTTGCAATTGCTTTGAATTGAGGTTCAAATAGAGCTTCAAACAGGGGGTTAGATATTAGCATCTATGATAGATGCATAACATGAAAAAAGGGATTAGTAGCTATGATAGATGGCTAACATGCCCATAACATGCTGGTGGATTACCAGAAATGGGATATATATGTTTTGCATCTTAAACAGTAAATGCTCTAGAATTAATGCTAGCATTACTTCTAAAATTTTAAAATTGATATGGGAATTCATCCTAGCTTATAATATAGATATATCCTAGCTTCTAATATGGTCATTACAGTCAGTGCCTCGGGAAGAAGCCAAATAAGACCTCCAAGTTCAAACTTTGATTAAAATCATGGAAATTCATAAAAATTTTGAAAATTGAACATATAATTTCATGAAAATTTCGTTTAGCATATTGAAACTCATTTTTGTTCTAGTTCCCAATTAATACATCTTTCAAAATCAACTCCTATAGTCCCTACCTACCTTGGGGTAGGGACTAAAAAAGCCGCAAACAATTAAAGTTCGGAAAAAAGGTTCCTACAAAGTATTTCAAATTCTTTCTTGAGGGTTTGTTGGATGTTAAGAGCTAACATTTAAACCTCATTTCATATGTAGTTGAACTTTGGCATTGATTATATGTATGTCAATGTCTTTCTTGAAACCAAGGAACAATTATTTCTTAATGTCCTTGTGTTAAACTTTTGAAACATTGAATTAGCAAATCTTTATTGTTAGAATGATGAAAAAGGAGAATTGATTCTCCCACTTAGACAATAATAATGTTGAGAATTATTTAAAGCCTTCGTAAACTTGTGTTTAATCATGAAAAAAAATTGTTTTCACAAACTTTTGTTTAATGAAAAACATTGTTTTTCAAGAATTTCATGTAGATATCATAATAATGCAAATGTTAGAAACAATGGTATAATAAACAAATAAAATTTCTCAACATATTTAATATAGTTAGGATACCATGATATGTATGAAAATTCAATCCAGAGCTAATGCAAGGTCAATAATGAGCTCGTTTGAAACAGTTTATAGCCTTTGGCAGAGGTTAATAAAAGGAGTTGAGTTGTAGTAACATGAAATCATGAAATTAACAAAACTTGATATATGAAGGTTATTTATGTATTGGGAACTTAAATTTTTCAAATATCATTTTCTTTATATGTAGGGATTTTACACTTCTTGAAATTTAAAACTAAGTTGTTTACATAATAATACATGATTTTAAGAACTACATTATAATGTGATAATCAAATATATATTACTTAATTAGTCTATAGGGTCTTCAATAGATGGTGATTGAGTGCTCTCTTAAGGCACTCCTTGATGTGAAGTCATCGGTTCAATTCCACATCCCAATCGGGGTGATATATTGGAAATAATGAGATGTAGTTCTACCAAGATTTCCGAATATATATATATATATATAATATATATATATATATATATATATATATATATATAATTCCACATCCCAATCGGGGTGATATTATTGGAAATAATGAGATGTAGTTCTACCAAGATTTCTGAATATATATATATATATATATATATATATATATATATATATATTATATATAGAGAGAGAGAGAGAGAGAGAGAGAGAGAGAGAGAGAGAGAAGAGAGAGAGAGAGAGAGAGAGATTACTTAATTAAAGATCTTTTAAAATTGCCCTGATGGGCACAAATCCCCCATGTTGTGACCTAGGCTACAGGGAGGAGGACATATTGCAGCCCCCTAAAGGTTTATTGGTAGCTACGTGTCAGGTCGGTTGATGTGTTCCTCTGGGTTACAAAAAAAAATATCTTTTAAAAAAAAATCATTTCTTTATGCTATATTTGTTTGATTAAAAAATTTATTTCTATAACACCCATTTCCCCCCAGTATGTAAGTAAAATTATGTCTTAGCATCACCATGAGTCACAACATAAGAGTGTCATCCCTCTTTGAACTATGATGGACAAAGTATCAATGATTAAATGTATTAATAAAAAACCATTAAACAAATGATTAGAGGATGGAGCCCTTGCAACAACCATGATACCATAAGTGGGAATTGGTTGAGGGGCTGAGCAATTACTTTACCTAATAAGTAAATAGCTTTGTAAAAAGAAAATCCATATTGCAAAATTGACAAATTTAAATTCAAAATTATTTCCCCCTCTTTCCATTTCCCCAAAATTATTTATTAAGGGAGTTGGGTAATTAGCCTCCCAACCTTACTCAATTATAGAGGTATGGAGAGATGGCTAAGATATCTAGGATTGTTAGCGAAAGATACTAGCAAGTACACCTCTCAATTTTCTAAGAGTGACCATGAGTTCCTTTATCAGAAAAGGAAAATATCATAAGTTTTCTCAAGTAAAGAGGAGCGATGCACATGGGGGGAAAAAGGGGTAGCCAATAATGAGTGGGAAGAGTGTAAGATGAAAATTATGTGCAAAGATAGATTTTATCAAAGAGTTAGAGTGCTCATGAGCTTAAAGAGGGAAAATTACTCAATGGGTTTGCTACTAAAATTTTATAAAAAAATATAACTTATGTGAGCTACCAAAAATAATGTCTGAAGATACCAAAGGTGGGCTAGGTCAATTACCAAGTAATTATGCCTACTAAAGCTCAATTTTGGCTACTATTTTTGGGAATATATGCCCCAAGTTGACCTGGGCATAGAGGGTTGAAAATTTAATGCTAGTTAAGTGAGTAAGTAAGAATTAAGAGGGGAGGGTGCTAAGGGATTGCCTTGGTAGTGAAAGGACTCTCTTATGTTGATTTCAAACTGATTAGGAAGGCATTTATAAAATTCATGGAAGTCTTGGGTTGTAATGTAACTAGGGGGAATAATATGGGGAGCCTAGGGAGGTGCCCAACAGGATAATGAATGTAATGTGGCCATAATAATGGAATAGGTTCACTTTGTAATTAAAAGGAAATGATATAATAAGAAGGGGTATCTGGTATAAGGCACACAGAAGTACTCGTGATAACAATTTACTCAATATTACCCCCCACCCCCACCTTCACATGAGGGTGTGGGCGAATTACTTTGTGGGGGGGGGGTATATTGGACAAAACATATATGACATTCTATATGTTTGCACAATATTTCCCCCCCACCACTACCCTCATGTGAATATGAGTGTCATACGGTAATAGTTTCCACAGAGATGCTGCTATTCCCACTAAGATGGGTGGCTATCTTAGAAACAAACAATCAAAGTCTACTATTGATTCCTTTCATGAAAATAGATGAGAGGAGAACCAAGAGGGCCAACCTGAGTCTTGCGCTCAATTCCCTCTCCTTCTTGATAGATTTGTGCTGCTCGCTCTTTGTCTGCTCAACTTCAAAAAAACTTGTAGAATCACAGCAACATAATACTATGCAAGAATCAAGGATCTAAATTCATAAATAATGTAGGATCAGATGTACATTAACGATATACAAGCATATATAAACAAATACACCAACATATGGAAGGAAACAAGAATTGCTTTATTCAGATAAAATGTAGCAAGAGGATTACAACCATGAGGAGCTCTGACCCAGCATCATCCTCCAGCTAAGAAGCCCTTCTTTCACCTCAAGAAAATAAAAATCACCCAACACTGTGAATATACACCAAAATACCAACAACACTTCTCTATAGATTACAAAATTCCAGCCTCTGGATCTCTATGATGAGGGATCCGTATATAGATGATTACAGAGAAGTGAGTCATCTTTTGGGACCTTGATTAGTGTCTTCTCTTTAATAGTTCCTGCTTCCACTTGGAGAATGAAGATCTCTTACTCATCCTTGGTCGAAAGTGGAGTGGCAAGTGTAAGAGGGGAAGCTTCTGGAAGATTCCATGATCTTCCACCTCGCATTTTAGTCCCTGCCATTTGTCCATTCCCGACCATCACACCCTACAGAGGAGCAAAATAGTATGCATCGCACCCTGTACATTGGGAAGGTGATATGCATCACACCCTGTGCATGGAGCTTTCAGTATGGTCCAGTTTTGACCATTTATGAGCAGTTTTCAATGGAGAACTTCTGGGAGATGATGTAATCAGTTGACCTTGTTCCTTTAGGAAGTGAAACAACCCTTTTAGGGAATTAAGAGCCCTTAGATTATGGACATTTGTGATTGGGGTTGAAGTGCCCAAAAATGTCTATAACAGTTTCCCCCTAAAGTATGAGGTCGTTAATCGTTTTTGATGTCGGGTGAAATGCTTTATTATGAGGATCAGAAGTTTTTCCGAGCTTGGAGGTGACTTGTAATAAGATACAATACAATACATTATTTGACAACATTTTTTCATAATCTATCTGAGGTGGGCATTCCCATGCTCAACTTTATAAACTCATTTTCATGTACATAGGACAGACGATCGTCTGTGTGACAGACTGATGATATGGACACATCATTCTTTGATTTGGATGATCATTTGTTCGGAAATGATGTACACTGGATGTTTTTATATTCCTGAATATATCGTAGCCTGGATGGATGAAACTAGATCCGGGGTCTTCATACTCAGCCAATCTTCACTCGGAGTACAATTCGATCCATGTGAAAAATGTTTTGGAGTCGAACATGGAAAGACATCGCCTGATTACTAGCCAATGATGTAAGTTGTTAACAGGTGCGAGAGGAACCACCAATAATGACAATGACCCTCAAGGTACTACAGTACAATTTACGTGGTGTGAAAAAAGGGACTTGGCATCGAACACCATGCAAAATCTCTTGGTCAAAGGCCATTGATGTAAACCTGTCACCGAAAGTGAGAAACTTGCCATTGAGGCATGCAAGCTTCAAAGTACTGAAAGGTTGTTACTAAGTCAACTTCTTGGATAATGAGCTGATTCAACAAGAAGTGACCCGTCGCAGGAGGGCCTTAATGAATCCCACATCAACGACATGGAACGAAGCAAATGATTTTGGAGGTGAAAACAAACTGACGATATGGGGGTTCAAGATGGCGATCATGAAGGAATGAAGCATGAATGTATTGCAGTGGGTGAGACTCAGGTGAATTGTCTAAATGACTTCTCTTGAACATATCGATGACACTAACGATGGATTGGTAGCGTTAATCCCAGAGATGGATGGTGTGATGGACCAATGGTGGAGACCAGTGAACGAAACAACCCAACCTGACATGGATGCGGAAGGAAAGTGTCATGTTCAAGAGCGACTTGCTACCAATAAAGTTTCTTCTTGTTTTCTTCCCAATTTTCCCTAGTCATTACTGACCAGTACCTCTTTATTTTTGTCAAGCTTGAGGAGGATAACATATGCTTGTTCTATAATCCACCCTTCGGGCGAACATGTCGCTATATTTTAGCAAGCCTAGCAACAGTGAAACTCATTCTCGTCCTGTTGGATGAGTTTGTTGTTATTTAGCTTAACAAGTTTAACGACAAAGATAACTCGGTCTCTTTCAACTTTAGAGAGTCTGAAAGAAACAGAAGGAAGACTCCGAAGGTTCTTTTTCGTTGTATAATCCCTTAAGTTCGAAAGAGCGTAAAATAATAAAAAAAGGATGAATTTTCGATAGTTTTAACGAGCCGAACAAGACAAGCGCTCGATCTTTTTGTGTAATAATCCCTCAGGTCCAAAAAGATTAAAATCTAGAGTAGGGATGGCACTTCCGATTCCTTTTAACGAGCCGGAGAGGCCAATCGCTCGGCAATATTTTCATATTTTACGAATCAGGTGAAAAGAGCTTAAAGAAGACTCGTTTTCGAGGAACGAGTGATGGTTTCGGGAAGCAGCTGATTCCAGGTAATGTTTGGAATTTTCCAATCACGGCAGTGTTACAAGGATGGCTCGAAAAATCACTTTTCATAGATATTCTCGAAGGGGTAAACAATCATGTGGGGGTGAATGATCGGCTAAAAACAGAGTGGAGGTGATGGCGAGAACATGAACAAGGCTCAAAAGCTTGCAATAAGGCATTCACAATTGTTATTTACCCGTTCATTTTTTAACGAGCTTAAACATGGGGAGAAACACTTGCTCATGGCTTATGTTTATTTTTTAACGAACATGAACTATGTGCTAAAACTGCTCTTGGAGAGTTTATTTTTTAACGAGCTTGAACTCTGCGACAACATTGCTCGCCATGATGGTCATTGATTTTTTTATTTACCCTTAACATTTTGTTCTTTCAAAGATAGTACTACCTGTTCATCTGCTTCATCAAACTGATTAGAAATGAAAACATATGCATGATAAATGAGTCAAAACACTAATATTTTACTTGAATTACATGCATAGTAAGTTAAAAGTGTCTTTTTACCTCTCATTTTACCATTTCATTTGAATTTGGCTTGTTGGAGCTCTGGAGGTGCTTTCCCCCCTAATTTTCACCAGCGGATTCCGGGAGATTCTATGGGCGATTCTCGACGCCGTTTGGACCAGGTAGGAGCTAAACCTATGCTCTTTCATTACATACCTTTCATTTTGGATTTTGAGCTCATTTCCCTATTCTGCTGAGCCCCTGGGGTTTGAAGAACTCGCTCGAGGATCATCACACCCTTCCTTAGTCAAAAGGTGCGATGCATACTGATGTCTCCACTGACTACTCAATATGCATCGCTCCTAGAACACTTGCTGGGGTGTGATGGGCGCAGGGAGGAAAATTTTTGCATGGTTTCCTCATGAAATTTTTTCTTGTTTTCACCAAATGAAGATCCTGATTGTTCCCTTGTTTGTTTTTCATAGATTCATCGGAGGAAAATAGTTGTCACATGGCGAGAATGCGAGCATGAATAAGAGGACACTGTTTCTTTACATGATCCGGGCACAGTAGTTGCATTACGGAACTGTGGCTTGCTGAAGTTTTTCCGTATCTTGAGCATGAGGCAACAAATTAGTTTGTTGCAATATTTCATCAATGCTTGGGATCCTATCAACCAGGTATTCCAGATTAGGGGCAAATCAATCCCCTTGACAGTGGTGGACATCTATTTTCTGACCGGCTTGTCGACGCACGGTGCCCCTCTCTCTTTATCAGGTTCCACCCGTGGGGGTGAATGTGTAAGGGAGTACATTCGCCGGCATTGCGAGAGGGATCTCAGCCGAGTGCAGCCGATAAGATCAACATTTGAGACGTCACTGACCAGCCCTTGCGGACCATCCTATTTACTTTTGCTAGACTGGCTGGTAGTTCTTCTCTTCATATATTCAACAGATCTTATATGCAGTATGCTTTGGAATTAAGAAGATCATATCCCGAAATACGTCTCTAGCCTAGACCTCTAGATGTTGCGTTAAGTTCCAAAGCGTTGTTAGATACATTGAGATTTATTTTAAGTTGATCTTGCTTAGCAGTTTGCCTTTTAGTTTCACCATGTGATGTATGTATAATTCCTAAATGCAACCTAAGATGATAAATCTTCTTTCAGCAATGAAAATCCTAGCTACTAAAGGGAAGAAAGTCAAGCATCTTTTCTTCACAAATCACAAAGCACATGCTAATATGCACAGTCCTAAATCAAGCCAAGCATTCAAGATGCAAATGCACATGCATGTATTGGTTTTTGGTTCCCTTAATGTGTAAATGACACTAAGAAAACTATGTGCAAAACTGAAATACTTTTAAAGCGACTATACTCAACAAAATTCTTTTTCAAAATGAAGTGAAAACAAGAGAGACACTCTGCGATTTTGAAATAGAAATTGCTTTTCGACACTTTAAAACTAGTAAATCAAGTCTTATGCAATAATAACCGTATAATCAACTATCTAAAACAATGGGATTGCTCTCTAAAAATGAAAACGACAGCTACGACACTTTCAAATCTAGAGACGATAGTTTGACTATGTTATTTTTTGCAAAAGAGAACTAAAACGACGCATAATACATAAAAAAACGTTTATAGTTCTTTGCACTAAGGAGGTGGAATAATGCTAGAAAAGGGGGTATTCACAGAAGCACACTGATTACAGATAGCAAAAATCTTGAATAAGACTGAAAACAGTGAGAAAAATCCACAGTCGGAGGGTAAAATCAGTCCTCCCTGACCATCGCACGTGTTACATAGTGAACTCAGTATGCAGCGCAGTTACTTCATTCAGGAAGTGCGATGCATACAGGCTACCTTGAAGGCAGGGTGCGATGGTTACAGTGTGAGACTCTGAACGAGACTTCACTCACAGTTTGCAGTTTAGTTCAGGTGTTTAAGCTGAATAAGTACAGATCAATGTATGTAAAAACACAGGGGTGATTTAAGAGGTTACTAAAGCCACTACTCAGGGCAATTAGATTGCT